>CM050163.1:45342890-45425390 GCA_027410445.1 Discoglossus pictus
CCAACTGAATAATTTTTTTTATATATCAAACCTCTTTATATCCTTTTATACAACTGAGCCATTTGTTATCCTGCAGGTGATAGATGGTGCTGAAAGTCAATACTCTGGAATGCAGATTGGGCAGCTTCAAGATGAGGAAGATGAAGGAACAATTCTTCACCAGGGGGAGACCGCAGAACATTTTGGAAACTCCTCTCTTGGTATGCCAGACTAAAAATTTTGGTAAAACACACAATGGAAGGTGGAATTATATATATATATATATATATATATATATATATATATATATATATATATATATATATATATATATATATATATAAAATTTTATATATATAAAATATCAATTGTTTCACATATGGTGGGCTAAGAGTGATAGAAGCCCTCCACTGTACAAAGCAATATATAGTAGTAATCTCTGGGAAAACTGGGCGGGACATGCTAATGAGAGCACATAATGCACCCTCACTCTGTCAATCCAAAACATTTTAAACATGGCTCCTTTTAAGCATATGCTTACTGTATTTCACAGTTTTAGGCATAGCAACGGATGGATTTTTCACAAACCACGTCACTAAACCACATACATCACGGTTACTGCTGATCCTCAGTGTGGTGCATGTGCCTGGTTTGTGTGGTGATTGTTGTAGAGAGTATTTTGCAGCGCTGCCGATATGTGAGAGAAGTTCTAAGCATATAATGTTAGCCTCACCCTCACCCTAACCTTTTAATTAAGTCTAGACTCTATTATTGCATATTTAAACATCATTTTCAGTGTTCCCCCCAGCAATCTTCAGCCTCCATCCTGACAATACACGCCTGCCCATGATCCGCCCATCAAATCGGCTTGGGGAGAATACTCATTTTATTAATAAGTGCTTAAATATCTGTTTTTACTCACTGAAACCATCCACACGGTCCCTGTAAAGTCCTGCCCCTTTAGCTCATGCATACAGTGTTTCTATAGTACTAGATGTACTAGCTAGCCACGGACACTGCCTCTGCACCAGGATACTAAATTGCTGCTGATACAGTCTATTGTTGGCTAGTATATCTAGTACTATAGAAACATTATATGCATGAGCTTCAGATGGTGGACCCTTGCAGTAACTGTTTGGAAGGTTTCAGCTTTTAAGCATTGGTTAAGAAAATCAGTGTTTTCCCCAGGCTACATAATTTATTTGCATATTTAAACAGGGAATTCTCCACGTCCCTTCCTTCCATCCATATCTTTTAAAGGCAGTTACAAACCATTAGTACCATCTGTTCTCCTCATACTCCTAGCCTTGGGTATTCTTAAAATTCTTTACAGTATTTGCTACGCCTCCCTTTTCCTGACTTTTCTGCAAAGTATCATCTCAAAAATACCCTTAATAAATAATTTGTTAGCAGTACATATTTTTTGTGAATATTAAATGGTTGAATATTTTTTCTGCTCTTATATTTACACAGCAATATTTTGTGAAATTGACCATTGAACTAATTGTTTATATTCATTTCATTTGTATTTTCTTTAAAGGACTGAATCACAGCCATCTACTAAAAACAATGGGCCATAGTCGTCAGTCATCAGATAGTAGTGTGGATCGCTTTGTAACCAAGGAGGAAACTGTGGAGGCTGGGGACCTGGAGAATAAGGTAATACTGTGGGTTAATGCAATATATTAGCAAATATGGATGCTGTATTGGTGATATTTTAGGCTTTTTTTTTTTTAGATTAGTTCTTGCGTATACATGGCTGAAATAAAGTACCTTCTTTATAAATAAACCTTTCCTACAGTTAATAAAACCAGAACATTTTCTGATTTTCTAATGGTATCACTCACATAGTCAAGATATAAAATGAAGATAGAAGTCCCCTTTTTTAAAATTATTCCTCTTCTAAAGAACCCATAAAAAAAAAAAGCTATTCAATGAAAGTTTTATCCTGCTAAACTACTCCTGTATATCATTTCAATATTATTATTGAAAACTACACTGTCTGTTTTAAAGAAAAGCCACTCCAGACAATGCAGGATGTGCTCGCTCGCTGTAATTCTATAGGTTGAAATGGGAAATTTCAGGGGCCTATTGAAGTAAAAAGGGAATTCAGGGTTATCCTGGATTATTAGAGAGGGAGTACTGATCCAGGGAGGAATTAGGTTGCCAGTATGATGACTCAGGAAGGAATTACATTTTTTTCCCCCCTTTTGAGACCATTGGCAATGTTTCAATGTTTGTTTGTTTTTTCTTTTTACCTTCCTCTGGATCAAATAAAGGTATATGCAAGTGAGCTGGGTTATGAATGCAACTGAGCCAGCTAGATGAGTCCTCTACACTGTGTCCTTAAAGGACTATAAATCGACACTCAAGTAAAAATGCTTGAGTGGTTACATGGTTGTTCTTTAGACATACACCCTCTCCTTGATAAATTCTGACAAATTATAATTGTACTGAAACCAAACATTTCAGCTTCTTCTTCCTATTATAATTTGTCTTTTTCGTTTTTTTGTGCATGTGTCTGTGTGAGTGAGTCCATGCAATTCACTGTGGCAATTCACTAGGGCTGGGTGAGGTGATTGGGCAATTCACTGGGGCAGGGAGAGATCACAGGGGCAATTTAATGGGGCTGGGGGAAGTTTCACCTGGGATGTAGATCAAACAATCAGTGAATGAAGGGAAACTGACCTTGTCCTGCGTATTACAGAAATCTAAAAGAAAGCTGCAGCTTAATTCACAGAACAAAAAGATACAATGTATTATGTATGCTAATTTTCCCTGGGATTTTCAGGGAGTGTCAACATTGATAGAAAACAGTTTGCAAATGCAAGAAATTCAGCAAACTTTAGGGAAACTTTTTAAATCTTTATTTTGATATTTTTTCATGCAATTTTTTTTTTCATACACTACTAATTCTCCTCTATCAGATGCATTCATAATCCTGCTTACTTGTATATACCTTTAACAACTAATCCACATATTGCAGATTTGAGGAGATCTATAAAGGTTGAACTTGATAGAGAGTAAAGTCTTTTTTTTCAACTTTAGTTACTATGTAACTATCTTTCGTAAAACTGTGTTTCCTCCTTTGTCCATAAATTAAGCTTTCTGTTTTTTTTTGTTTTGTTTTTTAGCCTTCCAGGATAAAAGGAGACATTGGACACTATACAGATCGAAATGTTGCTCCACTGACGCACTGTGTACGCCTGTTATCAGCTTCATTTCTGCTCACTGGGCAGAAAAGTGGTAAGAAATTCACTGGGATGTTTCCGTTTTATAAGTTTATCTCTGTCTGTGATGAAATAAATGAAATTGTTGTAAATTGCTATTTTAAAATAAACATGGTTTCTGTAATATGCAATAGAAAGTTGTAAAAGTAATTTTATGAATCTGAAGAATTTTTTATTAACCATATAATACTCCACCCGTTATGGAAAATTCTATTCTCGTTCTTGACATGTACAAAAAACAGAAAAATAGGTGCCTCTAGGTATAAAAAGATTCTGGAAAGAAAAAAGGGGTGCTACTAGAGGATATGAATTGATAAATGACAAAAGGAAAAGAGACAGGACAAGTATCCTTTTAAGTTAAAGTGCACACCCTCCGCCCAAATAACAATATACAGCAGTAAAATCTAAAACTTCTAGTTTAAAATCCTGAAATTCTGACGAGATAATAAGAGTAGGAAAATATGTAATTATATAAATATGTAATTTCATATAAACAATTTCAAACTATTTAGTGAAGAGCTTATTTGTCCAGCAGAATTCAGCCTGTTCGTGTCACATCAGGGACTACCTACATTTTGTATGTTGCTTGTAAACTTTTCCCACTTTTTGGCTTCAAGCTTAGTGCAGAAAAAAAAGAGAGAAGTCTGCTGATCGGAGTTACGTTTTTGCTAATGGGTTTACACTTCTTTTGAGTCAGTAACTCTGTATATCCCTTTATTCCTTCAGTTAACTAGGCGTTGGGTAATTTTGGAGAGAGAGCTTTTCTATAGCCAGTGTAATATTCTGAGATGTTTCCAAATTTGTGAAGAAAATGCAATAAAAAAATGTTGCTAATTAATGTATTTTATAGATCTTTAGCATTATTAGTATTTCAACCAGCTCATAGTGTTTCTTTGCACGCCCCGCTTTTGGTTCTGGCCACTTCTATCCAACATCAGTGCCTTAATTAATCATGCTGTTTTATGTTATCTTGCTTTTTTAACTGGATTTGCTTTCAATTTAGAACTGTTCTTGATTTTGCAGCGCTGGTCCCAGACAGAGACGTGCGTGTTAGTGTAAAAGCGCTGGCGGTGAGCTGTGTCGGAGCAGCTGTGGCTCTGTATCCTGAAGCTTTCTTCAGTAAACTTTACAAGCTACCCACAGAAAGCATGGAACATCAAGGTTTGTGCACCTTACACATCTATATAAAAGGTCACATTGCTGTGGGGAATTTATTACAATAAAGAAAACCTAATAATACTTTCTATTGGTCATATCTAATTGGATCACATAGAAATTCTTTGTAAAAATCATATACACTATTTAGTCTATGTTTATTCTATAGCTTTGTTCATTGTTTGTACAAGTTTGCTTATGTTTTGGCAATACTGTTTAATATAGGCTAAAGCTGCTTCTTCTAGTAAGAAAACTGACACTATATGGGGATAAGAGTTTGTTTTATGCAACCGTAAAAGCAAGTATAAAACATATACATGATAAGTACAAGATGCCCAGAGGGCAAGAGATATTTTTTACATTTGCAGGAAATGTCTACCTACAACCATGATTCGTAAAGCTATGTATTTATGTTTTAATTTGCCTTTCCAAAGCTAAAAAAGTAGTTCTTCATAGGTTGGTAAAGTAGACCAGTTCGCAAAAAAGGCATTGCTTCATATAGTAGGTGAGTAGGTAGTGGTGCAATGGGCTAAGAGGCTGGTCATTGCGGTGGAAGGAGGCAGCGTTGGGCCATAGTGGTGGGATGATCAGGTCTACATATAAAGAGGAGATGATATTAATGATCAATGAATCAAGCACCCAGGGTTCCTGTTCTTTTAATGGGTGTTCTTTGACCGCTCTTGAATGGTTCAGCGTTAGAATAAAGAAAAAAAAAAACATTTTAAACATTTTTAAATAACATTATCTATTATATGAAACGCACAAAAAAATGTTTCTTACCATAGTGAGATTTTATTCCACTGAATTATTTTCTTCCTTACATACTCGGTTATCTCTTTCACTATAGAGAAGCAATATGTGTCAGACATTCTGAATTACATCAACCACGGTGACCCTCAGGTGCGGGGAGCGACAGCAATTCTCTGCGGGACAATTGTTTTCTCCATACTCCACAAGTCACGATTTGATGCAGAACGCTGGCTCCGATCTGTTAGAAGCTTTACAGGTAAACACATCCTTGGGAAAACAGTAGGAGACCTGTAGAACTGCATTAAAAAAATATATTTATAGAATGTTAAAAAAAAAAAGCAGCCTTTAAGTTTTGTTGTTGTTTTTTAAATGCAATTATGCTGTTTATGGTTTTGGTTTCTGCTGACCACCTTCCTAGGAAGGGGTGGCTTTGAATGCAGAGGAAGCTTCTGTCGACACTGTGGGTAGCTACAACTTCCAGTATTTTCAACAAGATTAAGCTCCTTAGTTTCCAAGTATACCTACTGAGAAAGTAGCAGAATAGATATTGCATATAAAAGTTAGACGTGAAGATTGTTTTGTTTTTTCTTCTAAAAACATTTTTTTCTAATAAAGTTTAGTTATTCAAAACACCATATAGTAAAATTTGACTAAAGTGATAATTTAGGGTCCTAACTAGAAGTAACTAATTCTGAAGAGATGATGCTCCTGTTATCTCATAACCAACTAGCACTTATCAAGTACGGCGTTGGTGCAAATCTGCATAAATAATCAGTGATGGATACCTAATGTAGTGCTCTGAATTCATCAAGAAATGTTAGCTCCTTTCTTATTCAATGTAGAATTATTATAATAATGATACTATGCTTTTGAGGGTTCCCGTAGATTAGGTAACTAGAATCAAGTTTGTGTTTTGTATGAATTCTACATTTTATCTAAACAATGCCAAGCAATAACAGCAAGAATCCAGATATTCACCATTATAAAGAGATTTTTCTGCATTAAAACCACTTTCATGAAGAGAGATCTGCAATAAAACTATTATATTGATACAATATTAACCTTTGCCAGGCATTTCTCTCATTCATTTGTAACAAAAATAACGTATTGATACACTAACAACTTTAGTATAAGCTGAATAGTATAAAAGCAAATGAGAAAGTTCTTCAACCAATTCTTTCTAATTTTAGAAAGAGTTTCTAATAAATATTTTTGATAGATTAAAGTTCAGGATTATATCTTTTTGATGGAAATTGTATACTTTACTGTTATTATTATTGTAATGGGGAGCTATTACCAGGATCATTTCATGTAGTGCTCCCCGTACATCTCTGCTCTCATCTCCAAATACTCCCCCACCCGCCCTCTTTGTTCTGCTAATGATCTTCTTTTTTCTACAACTCTTGTCACCTCCTCTCACTCTCGCCTTCAGGACTTTTCTCATGCTGCCCCTATTCTCTGGAACTCCTTGTCTCGCTCCACTAGATTATCCCCCTTGCCTCAAAACATTAAAAACCTCACTAAAAACGCATCTCTTTGAAGAAGCATATCTCCTTCCACCCCAACACACTCAGCACCTCTCTCTCCCTCCTTTACTACACAAGTACCTTTAGACTGTAAGTCTGCGAGTTTCAGTCCTGCAAAGTGCTTTAAGGAAAGCTCTATGGACATTGGATTCCACGCCCAAAGACAGGCCACTCCTTGCTTTACTATGTGTTATGTACAGCACTACGAAATATGTTGGCGCTTTATAAATAAATAATAATAATGTAAAAAAGTTAAACACTCAAGATATGGTTTTAAGTGATTTTAATGTTTTATATAAGTTCTAATCCTCTTTTCTATAATTAAAATAATCTTCCTTTCTTTCAACAAATATATTTTAATTTAATTAAAGGTATATGGAAGTTTCATGGATTATAAATGCATCTGATAGAGGTGAATCGGTCGTGTATGCCAACATTATTTTGCGTGAAAAAATTCCCAAATAAACATTAATCAACTTACCCTCGAAATTTCCAAATTTCTTCAGTCTTCGGACAGTTGATTTTGAGAAGGAATGCCCCATAAAATTCAAGCTAAATTGGCTTAAAATGTATAATTTGTTGTGGCCAATCGGCGGTCTTCAACATTGTAGCAGTATGGTGATTGACTCTCTGCAGCAAAGCATCATAAGATTTGTAGTCTTGTTTCCACCACACACCTCTCTCCTCCCTTGAATGATTCTACTCGGGCAGTGCTGCTCTGGATCTCTGCACTCTACTGTTACTGTCTGGAAGATTAGTAAAGGGTTAAAAAAACTTGAATGAAGTGTTTCTATTGATTAGTATGAAGTGCCTATGTAGGCAGCTCCGGAGGGTGGAAACGGATTTAAAAAAAAATTTGTATGTGTATAGAATGACTCAATGAGTGTGTTTCTGATATAAGCAGCATGTGTTGGTTTAGAGAAAAAAAACAAGGAAACTTCCATAAACTTTTGTATAAAAGTTATTTTTATAACCATGACTGCAAACGTAGCCCGCATCCGTTCTCTTTATCTATGTAATTCCTTTAAGGTTAAAGCCATTAACAGTATTTCAGGTATGTTATAGCAGATTGTGCGTGCGCGAGCTCACGCCTATGCATACAAATATAAATATATATACTTCAATCACTGTAACTTTCTAGACTTAATGTAGCTGGAATTTGTCCCTTTCACAAATTACCACTACTCTCAAAAATGTTATCCAACATTCATTTATTCAAATAAAGATGATTTAAATATTATCCATGGCTATGGTGAAATAATTTATAGTTATTTTGTTATAATCTTTATTGAATTGTGCCAAAGTGGTTTTTGTAGTAGAATATGCGCTGACAATGCACTGTTTGTTCTTTAGGAAATGCATTTTCAGTGGAGGATTGCGTTCCTTTGTTGCAAAAATCGCTGAAAGATGAATCTTCAGTTACGTGCAAGTTGGCTTGTGTGGCAGTCAGGGTGAGTAATTATACCATTAAAGCACAATTTCATTAAAAACCCAATTTTGGAATCTTTAGAAACCAACTGCTTGGCGCATAGGTTACCAAAACTGAGTTGTACATGATATCTGTAGCAATAAACATGCAACAAAACCTCGATGACCATTGTATATCAGAATCTGTTTTATGCAGCTGTTATGTCATAAATATATTAGACTACACTGAGGATTCATTCATGAAGAGGATGGTGCCCCATTCATTTTAGTTTCTGTTGCATGTTAGTTGGCATTCATACTACTAGAGTTTATGATTAAATATTTATTATATATGATTATGTCAAAAATGAGCATTTAATATTTTTTCCTGTGGACAAGATGTTTTCTTAAAGTAAAAGTTGTGTCTCAAGATAAGTTTTTTTTTTTTTATATTTTCCAATTTGTTTGTTCAGTGACTGTTAAACCTAATCTTATAAAATATATATACCAGAACCATTTCATGGTATGCTTAGTGGAAGTTAACCTAATGGATTATTTTGTGTCTAAATCTTTGTTTTTTCCCTTTGCAGCACTGTATAATGTGTTTATTCTGTAGCACATACAGTGAGTTAGGTTTGCAACTTATGATTGATCTTCTCACTCTGAAGAACAGCTCTTACTGGCTTGTGAGGACAGAGCTTTTAGAAACACTTGCAGAGATCGATTTTAGGTAAGTTAATGTCCTGTGTGAAAAGGCATTCAGGTATTTTTCTGGGGTCAGCAGTGTTAAACACAGACTTGAAATCCCAGATTATATTGAAATGATTATATAGATTTGACTAACAATATAATATACCTATGTATGTGCTTAAAAGCTTATTTTTTGGAGTAAAATCATAGCAATTGTACCTGCTTGGGTCTGCTCTCTGTAGCTCATGAAGCAGCAGACTTTGAAGTGCAGTCTTTCAAAATAGCCAATCAATGACCATTTCTCTGCATCCTGTTTCTGAGATATTGTCATTGATTGGCAAGTACTATTTGTAATGGTTTTAGGCAGAAAAAAAACTTTTAAGCACTTACCAAAGTAACTAGCTTGGCTTCAGGGTGTTGTGACCTCTCCCCTGGTGTGGAATCGAACCCAGGTCGCAGAGGTGAACGCACCAAATCCTAACCAATAAACCACCAGGGAACCCTTCGAAAAGAAAATACAGTACTTAATTTAGAACATTTGTGATAGTACAAGGCATTGTATTTTGCAGCAGGGGTAAGATATTTGGTCGGAGACTTGAACGTGAAGTTGTTTGCATACTACACAACTAATATTCTGCATTACTGAAGCTTTTTATTTCAATTACTATAGTAATTACTATAGTATTTATATAGTATTTTCAGTTACTATAATATTATTTCTCCAACTCATATACTGTACATTGAAATCAATCCCTACTTCATAGCTGAAACTATTGGTATGCAGCTTGCATTTTAGTTTTTTGAAAGCATGCTTTGAAGAACAGCACTTGCATATAAATATTATTGTGAATTTATTTTCCTCTTGTTTTCATTTTGCAGGTTAGTAAATTTTTTGGAAGGAAGAGCAGAAAATATGCATAGAGGTGTCCATCATTATACTGGGGTAAATAAATTGTATTGTAAATGTTTTGCATTTCATGAATGTGTGATTCAGTTAAGCTAAACCTTTAGAAAGTTGATTCTCAGATGGCAAGAAAGTAAATTCTGTTTATTACCAGGAAAAGTAAAAAATAAAAAAAATAAAAAATAAAATAATCGACATTGGACAAATCTACTCAAATATGTATTGGTCTATATTTTTCCGCTCAAAAAAAAGTTGGGTCTAGCTAGTACATTACATACTGAAATCCAATGTCTTTAAAACAACTAAATAGATAACATACAAAATGTGAATAAAAATGTTTAGGGCACGAGGCACTTAAAATTTTCCTGGATTATGAATGCATCTGATAGAAGAGAATCAGTAGTGAATGAAAACATTTCATGAAATAATCCCCCCAAAAAATATTAATAAACTTACTTTATATTTTGCAAGATTTATTTAGCTTTCTGGCAGTTGGTCTTGAGGAGGAATGCCCCTGAAAATCCTACTAAATTAGCATACAAATCATAATTTGTGGTAGCCAATCAGAAGCAGCTATAAGATTGTAGCAGTATGAAAATTCAGTCCCTTCATCAAAGCATCATGGGCTTTGCTGCCTGTTTTCCCTCTCTCTCCTCCCTTGAATTATGCAACTGCTCTGGATTTATGTTGCTACCTGCTGGAAGGTTAGTATAGGGTTAAATAACTTATCCAAATGTGTTGTTTCTATTGGTAGGTATCTGGTGCCTATGTAAGCAGCTCTAGGGGCATGGAAACTATTTGTTTTAAATAACATAAATCTGTATGTGTATAGAATGTCTCAATGTAATGTGTGTTTCTCATATAAGTAGCATGTGTTAGATTAAAAAAAGGTAAAAGTATAGAAATGTGTATATGTGTGTGTGTGTGTGTATGTATGTATGTATGTATGTGTGAAAATATATATATATATATATATATATATATATATATATATATACATATACATATACATATACATACACCTTTAAGAGCAAGTAGAGATAAATTGCAAGTGTGGAATCTCACCCTCCTTGTGTATTTGAGTATATGAATATTCCTAATTGTAATTCCTTGTGAATAGCTAAAGGTTTTTACATGTGAAACTGTTGGAACCTGGATCTTATGGATATCTCTTAATTTGTAAAGCAACAGTATAGTGCACTTCTAGGTTGTCTGCCAATAAGTAGCAGTCCTGGTCTAATCCATAGCCACTAAAAGAAACATCTTCAGGGCCACATAGGGCTGTGCATATCCTGGTCTGTTTTTCCATTAGATTTTATTTTAACACCTTAAGGGAGTACTAATAAAGCAAAAATTGCCACTAGGTGCATATCCTCCCTTATACTTGTAATGTTTATCATTTATTTGAAATATTTGGTTTATTCAGATTTAATTGTTAAAACTTTATTTTACACCTTAAATGCAATATTTATGTCACTGCATTTCATAACTCAAACAATTTGTATTTAAGACATAACTAATTGCACTGCTTTGTGTTTGTTGCTCCTTACACTTCTATAGCTATAACATTTTTGGTTTACTCCGCTCCAAGCTTTTTTTCCTTAATACATTTTCATAACATTTACTTCCTTTTTTTAAATGCAGCACATACTTAAGAACGGCCTCCCAAGGCTTTTTGTATGAGTTTGTTTTTATGGTTTGTTGGTTTTGAATTGAGAGGGCACAATAGTTTCTGTAACTTAATATTACAATAGAGGGGTATTATTATTACCACATATAAGCCATTAATTATAATAACAATGCTATAATATTATGATTATTATTATTCTTCATCAGGGATCTGAGTTGCATACAAATCCAACCTAAAAGACATTCTCAAAGAAAGTAACCTTAAATTGTTTATACCTGTGCAACGGCTGCATATGTGCAGTGGTACTCTCCTCTTTCCTTTAAGTGATTCTGCGCAGACTGGTATAAGATCCAATTCTTTAGTGTACACATTTTTTACTTTCCATAATCGAGATAAAGTGGTAGATAAGTAGCAGAGCCGTCCATTGGAAGAGGTAGTGACTAATATATAGAAAACTATTTTATAATGTATTTGCTTGTTGCAGTTACTGAAGCTGCAGGATCGCGTGCTGAACAGTGTCATCATCAGTCTTCTTGGAGATGAGGATGCCCGTGTAAGACATGTAGCAGCAGCTTCAGCAGTCAGGTATGTGTGATATTGAAGGATATCACGTGCCAATATTTAATACACAGATTCAGGATTATTCATGGGTGATTAATTATGTCAGGAAATAAAGCAAACTTCTACCTGCAAAAAAGCAGACATTTAATACAATGGTAAAGTTTAAAGCATGTTGTGTTTTTTTTTTTTTTGTTTTTTTTAACCTTTTTAAAATAGTTTTGCCTTTATTATAAATATGACCATTATTTTGGTTTGGTGGTTTGACAAAACAAATACACTTCTATAATACTCCTCCCCTTATCTCATCCGATACGTTGTCTTTGTTTGAAAAGGAGGATTCTGGGCAGACGCGATGGCTACTTTGAGCCCATCAGATTACAATGCTTTTGATTTAATGACTAAGACTTTTTGTTTTGGTTATATGCAATTCACATTACTAGTGAGTATCCAGATTTAAAGCAACATATCAATTAAGGACCTTTTCTGGATATTACCTGTCCTAAGTGGTTTGTGGGATATTTCCGTTTTTTTCAGAATTACTAGCAGCCCTATTTAAATTCAAAGGCTGCGGGCTCGAAATTCGGCTGCGTTATAGAGCTACTAAATTGAACCATGCCGCGAGTTACGGGCCAGAGACGCTAACCCGTAAACCATTCTTGTGCATGTTAGATGCGTGGCCGTGAACATGATCATTTAGTCAAACCTGTAGTTACGGGTTTAGATGGAGCCAATGGCAAATGAGATCACCATCATTACATCACTGTAAAATGGAGGTTAGATTTCAAAGCCCTGCGGGTTTCAATTACGAGTTTCGATCCGACCCGCATTCCAGAAATAATGCAATATTAATAAATCGGTAAATATGATATTAAAGTCAACGCAAGTTCCATTAAATTGCTGGGATCGATAGAACACGGAAATTAAACATAAACTAATGTATTTTATATTGCATATTTGCAAGCTTGAGGATGTTGTGCTATTACTTATATTACTTGTATATATGCATTTTTAAAGTGCTACGGATAGGACTTTTAACCCCCTTACGGGTCCTCTCTAGCACCCGTTGGGTTTTTGGCTCCATTTGCGGGATACAGGGTTAGAAAAGTTACGGGCTTGACAGAACAAAGGATTTACAGCCGCAGAGTTCAGATTTCGACATCCTGTCATTTTTTTTTCGCCCTTAACCCGCAAGTCGTTACAGGGCCAATTTTAATAGCCGTAAGTCTTTCGGGCTACGTTATGGGCTATGGTTTTACACGTTGAGGGAATGTAATGGGTTTAAAGTCTACAAGTATACCAATTTATGGCAGTCAGTCTTGGAAAATTCACAAGTATTAATTTGTAAAAGCCCATTTTTATTTTATTTCATTACATTTTATAACTGATGAATGTCTCTCAACCATTCTATTACAGGCTTGTGCCCAAATTGTTTTACAATTGTGACCAAGGACAGGCTGACCCTGTTGTAGCCGCTGCAAGAGACCAAAGCAGCGTGCATCTGAAACTCCTCATGCACGAGACTCCCTCTCCATCCCATTTTGCAGTTAGCACTATTACAAGGTGAGGCGATAGTTTCTTAATACCTTGGCTGTCTCACTTCTTCTGGAATGACTCCAATGCAATCTGGGCCTTAAAGGACCACTGTATCTTAGGAAAAACTCACATTTTAAATATATAAAAATACCAACTTTGGCAGGTATATAAGCCATGGGCATAATTTTTTTTGTTTAGGGAAAATCATAATTTTTGAGGACTGTATATCGGACATTTCCATCTTGTCTCACTTCGGCACTTGCTGCTGGCTCGGAGCTGAATGGGCATGTTTATTTTATCAGTGGAGACAAGGGTGGGAATTTAAGGATCCTTTTTGAATTTGTTACATAGCAATTTCACTCACAGTTACCAAGAGCAGGCAGTTTGCAACTATAGCTGCAAGCCATGTAAAAAATGTGAGCACCCTTCGCATATATGCAAGCATCAGAACGTTGTTGTTTTTTTTGTCTAATTAAAAACTAACCTTTCCTGCTGAATGACGCTCATACTCCATTTTCTCATCATACAGTGGTCTTTTAAATATTCAGCACAGCCTTTTGACAGCAGGTATATCTGGGACCCTTGAGAGCTCTCAATAATTTGCAAGTTTTTGATAATTGAGTAAAGTAGTAGTGAGGGTCTTAGAATATGTAATTTTCTTGGTTATAATGAGATCCTAAGAGAGTTAAAATAAGAAAATGTATATAGGCTTACTTAGATTTCTAGCTGACAGTATTTCAATTATCTGAATTTTTAAGCTACTGTGGGAAGCGCCAGGTGCTTTGAAGTGTAGGATTACTCTTAAGGTTAGTAATGATTGAAATAATGAATATTACCATTATTGCTGTGCTGCAGAGTTTGATATTCGGCATCTGAAATGCATTTGTTATACGTTGTATTTATGGCATACAAAGATTTAATTATGCATGCATTGAATCTCTGCAGTCACATTATATGTTTTGCACATCTGTGAAAACATTTAATTGTATTGACCCATTAACATGTGAATAGGCAAGTTAGGGAACAATTTCAGCATCCAAATCTTTTTTTTACAGTGTTTTATGTAAATATATTAATTTTTACTTATTTCCCAACATTTTCAGGATCTACAGAGGATACAACATACTGCAAAGTCCAACAGATGTCAGTATGGAAAATAACCTGTCCAAAGTGATCACTGCAGTTTCTCATGCGCTGACCACATCAACAACCCGCGCACTTACGGTAACTTAGGTTTATAGCATAGTGAGGACCTTCATTTTGTTACTTTTCAATGACTGCTTCAAACTATTGGGAGACTATATTCAGGGAACACAGAAAAGGTAGTTTGGTGTGTGAAATCAAACAAAACTTTTGTAATGCTTTGTTAAAGAGTCACTTTAATGCCCTAACAAAATAAGCCTGTTTTTAAACATTGATCATTAATTGTCTAATGTAAAAAATAAGTAAAAAAAATAAAATAAAAAAATAATAATAATAATATATATATATATATATATATATATATATATATATATATATATATATATATATATATATATATATATATCACTATAATAGTTTGTAGTGTGAGCAACACCTGCACGATGCCTACTGCATGAAGGGAGGTGGAGAGAGAGGAGGAAGGAAGGATAATATATATGTGTGCTTTTTTATCTACCTACAATGATGGTTATAAGTTTTATGCTTTTTGTGGTTGAAATATGTTTTTGAATGCATATATGTATGCTAAATCTTCAGGTAATATAATCACAACCTTATAGAGAGGATGGATTATGTCTGATATGGTATCCCAACAGTAATTGTAGATACTAATAGACCAGGGCATTTAAAAATGCTTTTACATTCTTTACCATGGTTAAAGTTGGCCAGAACATAAAAACAGAATTGCTTCATTCATTTTTATTTGTTTACTTGGCAAATAACACTTACTTTTGCTATTCTATATAAATTACATTTTTAGTTTGGTTGCTGTGAAGCTCTATGTCTCCTATCAATAACCTATCCAGTCTGTACATGGAGTGTGGGGTGGCACTGTGGTTATGTTGCATCCTCCAGCCTACAAGCTTCCCGGATACAAGTTTACAAAAACAGGGGGCGGTCCTTCAGGTAAGTCCATTTTGAAAATATAAAAATAACCCTACATTATACTTTATAACAGGACTTAAAGTCAGTTCAACTTTACTACTTATTGAGTTTTTGATTTCTAAAATGAGCCTGAAATGTTGCAGCTTATTAACGAAGATGATGTTAATGCAAATACATTAGCTAAATGGTGATTTAAAAAAAGGGTTACATTACTCAAAGTATGAATTGGACACATTAAGTTTAATGGTAGCTTTTCTTGTTTGTTTGTTGTTTTACAGCGTTTCTCAGCAGAGTCCCACAGAGGAGCCTCGGAAAAGCTGTACTGCTGGAATGGCCAACATGGTTCTATCTCTGCTCTCGTCTGCCTGGTTCCCCTTAGATCTGTCTGCACATCAGGATGCTTTAATTCTAGCTGGAAATTTACTTGCAGGTTTGTAAAAAGAGTTTGTGGTCCTTTCATGTTAAAGTTATGGCAGCAGTGCCAGTAGCAGTGGTGGCAACCAACCGCTAGATGGCGCTGATGATTATTTCAGTGCCATAGCTTTAGGCTTTGGTATGCAGAGCATATTTTGCTGGATTTCCAGGATATTTTGTGCTTCTGAAGAGGCACAATCCTTATAAGTTACTTACATGAGCTCATGAAATATGACCTGCCTCCATCACTGGCCATTGATAAAGAGTTTAACAATCCTTATTTAATAATACAAATTTGTATTAATATACTTTATTGTTGTACATAAAAAATGTCTTCAGTTCTGTAATAATTACACACTGTGGTGAGATGCAATGGATACTTGTGTAATCTGATATATTGTATCTCTGATACAAACTCTACTATATTTTAATGAATAATCATAGCAATTTTTAAGCTCAGTGCAAAGAGAAGCTGTTTATCACAGGCAGGCTGAACAAATATAAATCCCCTAAGTGGTTGTAAACCATTAGGGCTTCTCTGCTGGTACAAAAAAATATAGATTTTTTTTTTGTTGGGCTATAATAGAAAAAATGAAATTAAAATATATGGGAAATAATTTATATTTATATAACGGTTAGAGAACAGTAACAAAGACAGCCCCAAATAGCACGGGATCTAACGGGGTTTATATAATTACCTTAGGTTGGTCTCCGTACCTTTGAAATTTTGCATATATTTGTATTTCATGCTGACTGAAAAGCTCTGCAATATCATTGAAGAATGTTATTGTGCTAATAAAACTAATTATCCAAACTTGACTATAGCAACTGCTCCAAAGTCTTTGAAAAACCCATGGACAACAGAGGAAGAAGCCAACCAAGGAGCCAGTAAACAAGAAGAGCCTTGGCCAGCATTGGGTGACAGGGCGATGGTTGCGATGGTGGAACAACTATTCATTCATTTACTGAAATCCATCAATATATGTGCTCATGTGATTGATGATGTCACTCCTGGATCAGTAATAAAGGTAAGCTTTGAGTGTGATAACACTACCCACCCTTCTGTCATCCTATTAGTACACTAGTAACTTGCCCTTCAAAACTGATGGGATAATATTTGATGTGTGTGTCTCTCGCCCTCCCCCTTCCCCTGTGTCTCTCCCCCCTTCCCCTGTGTCTCTCCCCCCTTTCCCTGTGTCTCTCCCCCCTTTCCCTGTGTCTCTCCCCCCTTTCCCTGTGTCTCTCCCCCCTTTCCCTGTGTCTCTCCCCCCATTCCCCTGTGTCTTCCCCACCATTCCCCTGTGTCTTCCCCACCATTCCCCTGTGTCTCCCCCACCATTCCCCTGTGTCTTCCCCACCATTCCCCTGTGTCTCCCCCACCATTCCCCTGTGTCTCCCCCACCATTCCCCTGTGTCTCCCCCACCATTCCCCTGTGTCTCCCCCACCATTCCCCTGTGTCTCCCCCACCATTCCCCTGTGTCTCCGCCACCATTCCCCTGTGTCTCCCCCACCATTCCCCTGTGTCTCCCCCACCATTCCCCTGTGTCTCCCCCACCATTCCCCTGTGTCTCCCCCACCATTCCCCTGTGTCTCCCCCACCATTCCCCTGTGTCTCCCCCACCATTCCCCTGTGTCTCCCCCACCATTCCCCTGTGCCTCCGCCACCATTCCCCTGTGCCTCCGCCACCATTCCCCTGTTTCTCTCTCCCCCCGCCATTCCCCTGTGTCTCTCTCTCCCCCCGCCATTCCCCTGTGTCTCCCCCACCATTCCCCTGTGCCTCCGCCACCATTCCCCTGTGTCTCCCCCACCATTCCCCTGTTTCTCTCTCCCCCCGCCATTCCCCTGTGTCTCTCTCTCCCCCCGCCATTCCCCTGTGTCTCTCTCTCCCCCCGCCATTCCCCTGTGTCTCTCTCTCCCCCCGCCATTCCCCTGTGTCTCTCTCTCCCCCCGCCATTCCCCTGTGTCTCTCTCTCCCCCCGCCATTCCCCTGTGTCTCTCTCTCCCCACGCCATTCCCCTGTGTCTCTCTCTCCCCCCGCCATTCCCCTGTGTCTCTCTCCCCCCGCCTTTCCACCGCATCTATTTCTTGTATCCCCTGCCCCTCCCCCCGCCCCTGTTTCTAAAAATCTATGCCCGCTTTCAAGTACTCCTGTGCCACATTCCCCCATTACTTTCTTTCCTTTTATCAACATACATGGCAATGTTCAAGTTGAACTCACCTAAAAATGTACAAATACCACTGTAGTCCTGTTTTGAATCAGCTTATGTATTACCTTTCTATATGCAGTTACCGTGCAGTTGAATCAACAATTTTGGTTTCTGCTGCTAAATTTCCTTGAGACGGGGGCTGACTTTGAATGTAGAGGTTCTTATTTGCATAGTGGGGATGTAGCAGCTAGAAACTAGCATTGACATCAGTACGGCTAATAAAAAGACCTTAAATAAAAGGTTTGCCCACAAAGATTTTTTACGGCTGGTCCTGTATCTTTTTTTTATTGGAGTGCTTAGTTTTCCAAGATACAGCATAGCTTGCAGCAAAGGACAGCAACTAGATGCAAAATATGATTTATGTGCTAGCCCTATACACAGTATGCCTAGGCACACATAGAATCTGGTAGAGAGCCACCTCTGGCCCCCTGACATAAGCTGCTCCGCCTATGGTCTGTATAATAACAAATTCAGAAACAACTATTCTTTTTTTTTTCAGTGCTTTTTAAAGCCTTGGAAAGTTTGACCTGTGAATTAATATTTATTTTGTTTCTTACATATACAGACAACTCTGCCGTCTCTTACTAACCCACCATCTTTGAGTCCAATTCGCCGTAAAGGAAAGGAAAGGGATACTGCAGAGCAAACGGCTGTACCTCTAAGCCCAAAGAAAGCCAGTGAGGCCACTCCAGGTAAAAAAGGGCAGTAATCTGTTACTTTTCAGTGCATATTTTAAAATCCTATACAGTATCCTGTAGTGTACAGAAATATAAACAACTTTACAATATACTTTGTTTCAAAATGTATTTTCATTAGTGAAACTGTGTGCCTTTTTTTATCTTTGAACTGAGGTTAGACGTCTTCCTAGTATATTCGCTTCAATTGTATCAGCATACAGTGGATATAAAAAGTCTACACACCCCTGTTAAAATGTCAGGTTTCTGTATAACTCAATTGAAAAACAAACTGAAATCTTTTAGGTAGAGGGAATAACAATATAAAAATAAAATAATATGGTTGCATAAGCATGCACACCTTTAAACTAATACTTTGTTGAAGCACCTTGTGATTTTATTACAGCACTCAGTCTTTTTGCGTATGAGTCTATCAGCATGGCACATTTTGACTTGGCAAGATTTGCCCACTCTTCTTTGCAAAAACACTCCAAATCTGTCAGATTGCGAGGGCATCTCCTGTGCACAGCCCTCTTCAGATCACCCCACAGATTTTCAATCGGATTCAGGTCTGGACTCTGGCTGGGCCATTCCAAAACGTTAATCTTCTTCTGGTGAAGCCATTCCTTTGTTGATTTGGATGTATGCTTTGGGTCATTGTCATGCTGAAAGATGACGTTTCTCTTCATGTTCAGCTTCCTAGCAGAAGCCTGAAGGTTTTGTGCCAATATTGACTGGTATTTGGAACTGTTCATAATTCCCTCTATTTTAACTAAGGCCCCAGTTCCAGCTGAAGAAAAACAGCCCCAAAGCATGATGCTGCCACCACCATGCTTCACTGTGGGTATGGTGTTCTTTTGGTGATGTGCAGTGTTGTTTTTGCGCTAAACATATCTTTTGGAATTATGGCCAAAAGGTTCAACCTTGGTTTCATCAGACCATAACACTTTTTCTCACATGCTTTTGGGAGACTTCAGATGTGTTTTTGCAAAATATAGCCTGGCTTGGATGTTTTTCTTCGTAAGAAAAGGCTTTCGTCTTGCCACTCTACCCCATAGCCCAGACATATGAAGAATACGGGAGATTGTTGTCATATGTACCACACAGCCAGTACTTGCCAGATATTCCTGCAGCTCCTTTAATGTTGCTGTAGGCCTCTTGGTAGCCTCCCAGACCAGTTTTCTTCTTGTCTTTTCATCAATTTTGGAGTGAGCTCCAGTTCTTGGTAATGTCACTGTTGTGCCATATTTTCTCCACTTGATGATGACTGTCTTCACTGTGTTCCATGGTATATCTAATGCCTTGGAAATTCTTTTGTACCCTTCTCCTGACTGATACCGTTTAACAAGGAGATCCCTCTGATGCTTTGGAAGCTCTCTGTTGACCATGGCTTTTGCTGTGGGATGCGACTAAGAACATTTCAGGAAAGACCAACTAGAGCAGCTGAACTTTATTTGGGGTTAATCAGAGGCACTTTAAATGATGGCAGGTGTATGCTGACTCCTATTTAACACAATTTGGAATGTGATTGCTTAATTCTGAACACAGCTACATCCCCAGTTAAAAGAGGGTGTGCAGACTTATTCAACCACATTATTTTTCTTTTTCGTCCCTCCACCTAAAAGATTTCAGTTTGTTTTTTAATTGAGTTGTACAGTTTATAGGTCACATTCAAGGTGGAAAAAAGTTCTGAAATGATTTATCTTTGTCTAATTTTTTTTTACAGCACAGACACCTGACATTTTAACAGGGGTGTGTAGACTTTTTATATCCACTGTATATATCCTAGAAACAGTGATTAAACCACTGGATTGTATATCTTAGCTTTGTAATTATGAAAATACTACTATTAGTGCTAGTAGTACCATAGGATTGTTCAGAGTAATTTTGCAAAGAGACTCCAAGCAATAAGTCATCAGGAAAGTACTCTGAGACTCTCTAAGGTGGTTAAGGGAGTTTTAAGAAAAGTTGCTTATGTTCTTGTAGACTAAGGACACTATAGGTAACAAATTAGGTTCTTTTGGCTAAAAAAAGAACCATTGCTCCTCCCTCTTAGACTAATTGCTCACCACCCAATCCAATCCAATATCTTAGGACGTGGGTCTCCTAGTCTACCCTGGAAATTCACAGTGGGAAAAATATATAAAAACTTGCATACAACTACTTTAATTTAAAGCCACTCAGTCTAATGGTGTGCGTGGAGTCTGACTTGAGAGATTATAACTCAAGGCAGCAGGGCATGTACATTTTTATACATTTTTACAGCCTACTGTAGAGTAGTGATGTGCAAGTCTTTAAAAGGGCAGCACAAGAAGTTACATCACTGCTGTACTGTGGTTCATCACGCTGGCCCTGTAACTGTAATTTTAAAGGATGTGATATGTTTCCAAAAAAATACTATCTTGTCAATATCTAAACATCAATAAAACAAGTCAATTTACCTCTTATAAAAATGTTCTTGATTGTTGGTTTTTGCTATCCTGACATTTATTTTCATATAATAACAGATAAGAGTAAAGGTAATGTTACAATAAAATATAAAAAGTGGTATAAAGAAGATACTTCTTAATTGCAAACGGATGAGAAAATTAAATCAAGGTTTAAAAAAAAAAAAACTTTATAAGACATAAGTTCACAAATAAAACTGGAATATAAACAGTATACCAGAGGCAAAATAATGTGAGTACTGAAGTTGGAGCATGTAAGGAAGTATTCATTAGACAGAAAGTGTGAAAAGTCTGTTTAATCTGAGAATCTTCAGCCAAAGTTATAAGACGCACATACCACAGGTTACATGCAGTAGGAGTACGGAAACATAGGAGTCCTCTAGCCTAGCACTGATTGCATAGATACAATTATATACTTCATTATTAATGAAACCTACCATTAAATGGATAGTTACGTTTGCTGGATTATGAATGCATCTGATAGAGGAGAATTGGTAGTGTATGCAAACATTTTTTGCCTGAAAAAAATCCCAAATTGATATTTAAAAGTCAGTAAAATCTCTGACCGGTGAACATTAGGGGTAACACCTTCCAAACCCAGGCTAAATTAGCATCACATTGAAAATGATTTGTTTTGGCCAATCGGGTTAACTGAAACTCTTGAATTAACTCCAAACTCCTGCAGCCTGGAATATGTAGTGTATCACTGATATGTGCTATGTATTGCTGCTGACATACAGAGATGAAGCTGCAAGGAGGTTGGCTGAGCAAGCAGGTAAATAGTGGGTTAATATTGCTTCCCTGATGCTGATTGGGGTTGATCAGATGCCTGTGTAGACACCCCCTGGAGGGATTTTTAGATATTCATAAAAATAAAATATTTTATGAGAAGTGCTCCATACAAATAGACTGCTTTTTGCCTATAGAGTGCAGAACTGTATTAATAGCAAAAATGAACTAGTTAGCTTAGACTTCTATACTGCAAACACCATTTGTTTTGTTCATGAAAGCTACCTGTTTTACTTTAAAGAAAGTGAAACTGGTTAAGTTTTTATCTTTTTTAGTGGTCACCTATAAAATGAACTTTATCACTTCATGCGGGTGTAATAGCTCTGTAGTGCTCTCTATTATTCTGCAGGTGTACAATAATTTCAGGATTTTAAAGTATATACTGTGCGGTTCTTGGCATACTTGCTTTTAACTATTGTCTTCTTATTTCTTTGTAAAGCTTCCCGGCAAACCGATGCTTCAGGTCCAGCTCAAACAAGCAAATCTCTGGGGAGCTTCTACCATCTCCCATCTTATCTTAAATTATATGATGTATTGAAAGCTACCTACGCTAACTATAAGGTATGTGACCCAGTAAGAACTGAGCACAGTGTTCATGATACAGCAAAGGCCTATACAGAAAATTTAGCAAAGAGATAGGGAACAAGATTTTAGAACACTGCCTTTTATTTACCATCATTTCGATTTAATATACCCTGTTATTTTTGTATTTTTCTTTTTCAAAATAGAGGTTTGTAAAATGCATTCTTAAAGTTAGAAAATATTCATTATTGCAGTGAGCGTACACTTTGAAATGTCCTGCAGTATTATTTATGGTATTTGAGCTATTCCTTTGTGAACTATATAAAACTGTTTTTATGTTTTTGTTTGTTTTTGTCAGGTAACTTTGGACCTTCAAAATAGCAATGAAAAGTTCGGAAGCTTTTTGCGTTCTGCACTGGATGTTCTCTCACAGATTCTGGAGCTTGCTACACTACAAGATATTGGCAAAGTGAGTATATACAACTAAAGATACTTGAATGTGTATAGTGAATTAATTCAAATATGGTTACAATGTGCATATGGCTATACTGAGAATTTGTTAAAGGGACCCCAAAATCAAGTCCAAGCACTAGAGAGGATTATCTAATGTAAATACTTGCTGATATTCACCATTTGTGCAGCTTTATTTTTTAAATGCATGGCTCGCAAATACGAAATTAGCTTTTTTGGTGTACTATTAAGTAACACACTGTTTTTGCAAACACATAAACAAAAATAACCTACATCCAGTGTTATTATGCATTAAAAAAAAAAAAAACTTCTACCATGGTTACAATCACAGAGATGAAAATTCACATATTTAGCTTCATATGGGCATAATAAAGCAGCACAAACCGTGGCAAAATTACTTTTTGATAGATGGACTCTCAATTTTAAAAGGGCAGATTTTAACGGTCTAAGAGCAGCAATACATATAGACTGGGACAAAGAACAGGTATAAATACTGGACAACATTTAAATCCTTACTAAATATACATACTTATCACCAGATACCATGTGGAAATAAAAGTAGGAGTAAGTTACATCCAATGTGGCTTAACAATGATTTAAAGATCAAGATACGGAGTAAAAAACTTCCATTTAAGTTGTACAAAAAAGAGGGGACAGAGACTGCTTTACGGGAATACAAGAAAATCATCCAGGCTTGCAAAAGGGCTATTAGATTGGCTAACATGAGTGTAAGACTAACCCTAATATTCTTTTTTCAATATATTAATGGGAAGAAGGCGAGGAAGAAGGAAGCTATAGGAACATTACAATGTGACACAGGCCATCTGATAATTAGTGACCAAGAAAATGCAGATGAGCTAAATAGGTTCTTTTCTTCGGTATACACAAGGGAGGTACCAGTGGTTGGGACACTGCAACATAATGGGGCTACACTACCTTTGCCAAATAATTGGTTAACACAGGAAGTAATCTAAAAGAGGTTGGAAAAAATAAATGTTAATAAAGCCCCGGGTCCTGATGGAATACATCCAAGGGTACTAAGGGAACTTGGTTCTGTAATAGCCAAACCATTATATGTAATTCTAGACTCTTCACATGGTCTCTACCAGATGACTGGAGGAAAGCAGATGTGATACCTATATTTAAGAAGGGAGCAAGAGCAAATCCGGAAAATTTATAGACCAGTGAGCCTCACATCGGTAGTGGGGAAGCTTTTAGAGGGGTTAATAAGGGATAATATACAATAATATGTCTATTTAAACATGATAAGTAGGATTTATGAGGGATAGGTCATGTCAAACAAAACCTAATTAGTTTCTATGAGGATCAAGTCAACTCATGGATGTAGTCTTAGGATATGTAAGATATGTTTGAGTAAAAAGGGCATTTAGGGTTATCCTGGTTTATTAGGAGTCCGATCGTCAGTATGTGGGGTCAGGAAGGAATTTGGCAAAGTTTCATTGTTTTTTTTTTTTCTGTTTGCCTTCCCCTGATCAATTAACAACTAATCTGCATATTGCAGATCAGAGGAGATCTAAAAAGGTTGAAATCGATGGACTAAAAGTATTTTTTTTTTCAACCTAGATTGCTATGTAACTATGTTACACTAAAGTGATTTGTAACTTCCTTTTTAAATTGTATCCTTGAGAAAGAAACCTAGTTATAATAATAAGACGAGATTGCATCTCCCCTGCAAACTATTTTTTTTTTTTTTTTTTTTTTTTAAATGTGGGATTTCAATGTCCCTTTTTAAATGATTTCTATTTGTTGAGATCAATGTTGGTGTAATCTGAGAGCATTTTGCTGCATATAATGAAAGGTTTTTGATAATGGATACTCTAATATATCTTCCTGCTTCAGTGACACTATGCGTCTATAGATTTAAAGGCTGATAATGTGATTGTTTAGCATCTGATAATTAAGTAAACCATTTTGGTTTCAGCCTTTTATTGCCTGCCTTCCGTGACTATGACATCTTCAGTGTTAGCACACAGTTCCAGTCCAAAATGACATGTTTTACGTTGTATGTTATAGACTCATCGCTCAGGGGAATATGTCTCTTCATTGGTATATATGTGAACCAGCCGCATAAAGCATTTTAGTACTGTAGTTTACTGTCCTTCCAAACTGAGGGTACCAGAACAATTTTTTGCTAGATGCTATACCATTATGGGCTGGTTATAAATGTGTGATTACCAAGATACTATATTTTATATGTAAAAGTTAATTTCACAGTCTTTCTAAACTTTAAATTGCTTTACATAAGTCTGCACTATTATCAGGATTATTGTTGTAGGTTTGACTGTTTGACTTTCTGTAACATATTGGTGATTATCTATGTGCAAGTCTCTAAACATATTTAATTTGCGTGCTTTTCATTGAGCATTTTTTGTGACTAGACACAATATAGCAAATATATATAGGAACACTTCTAGCATCTGCTGTAGTTGATTGCACTAAATTTGGCTATGACTTATGACTGCAATTTTAAGCCCAAGATGCATCATCTATAAATGTGGAAAGGCTGTAAAAACAAGCGATTGCTTTTTAACAGGCTCTATCACAGTTTACTTGGAGAAAATGATTCTGTAGAAAAGAATCTCAAAGGAAACTGATCGTTGTTTTGATTCTGAGGGGGCAAAAATTTAATTTGCGGAATATCATTTTTTTCTTGTTATGAACTGTGAAATGTAGTAAAGAATAAAAGGCCTAAAGGAGCAATTTAATATGAAAGTATTGCAATTTTCTGAGACATTTTAGGTCTTCATGTTGGCTCCTACAGTCCTATCAGTCATTATGCACAGTTTTTTTATGGAGTGCACACTGTGCATTGAATACTAAAGAGGTATTTCTGTATGTAGAGTTTAATAGCAATCTCATAATAAGTAAAATAGGTTTTGGTCCATTTAATTGGATTAAGTTGACTGGAGTATGGGAAAAGTCAGAGATTTAGTTCCAGTGATGCATTTTAGTAATATTTTCTTGATCACCCACTTAATGGATTACCTTACAAGGTATCTCTATATGAGGAAAATTCAGGTTTGTTTCTAGAGGAAATCTTATATTTTGAAAACGGTGTTTTTAAAGTTTTAATGTTTTTTGTGATTAGAGCCCTATATGATTCTTAGGGTTGCATTTAAATGGTGGCTGGAAGGACGGGTCCGTTGATAATTCACTGGACATTTTTGGAATATAACACGTGCTCAGAAACAGATACCTTGCAACAATGTTTGCAGAAATGTAAAAGTCTCTCATGCATGCTATGCTCACCAAGACATAATGGATGACCCACTGTCCAGCAGAAGCATTGCAACTATTTTATTCCAATTAATGTCTAGCCGTAATATATTTTCCTGAATAATAATGCTTCATCAAACTTATGTTTTTCTTGTTTCAGTGTGTTGAAGAAATATTGGGATATCTGAAAGCCTGTTTCAGCAGAGAACCAGTGATGTCCACGGTTTGTGTTCAGCAGGTAAGAAAATGTTCTTTACACTCCCTGCCATTTCCTCACAAATTATGTACTGCATATATGTGTCTGTTTTAAATATTTCCACATTTTTCATTAGTTATTGAAAACGCTATTTGGAACCAACTTGGCATCCCAGTTTGAGGCCCTATCGTCAAACCCCAGTAAGACCCAGGGAAAAGCACAGCGCTTGGGCTCATCTAATCTTCGGCCTGGCTTGTACCATTACTGCTTCATGGCACCGTACACACATTTCACACAAGCCCTGGCAGATGCAAGTCTAAGGAACATGGTGCAAGCTGAGCAGGAACTGGACACGTCAGGGTAAAGTTTCATTATTAAGCTACATTTTGATCAGCTCATGTACTTTCTTTAAGATATAATCACTCCTAAAACAAGATAGTGTTGTGTTGTTTTTTTAGGGAGTGTTGCATACTAGCTCATGCATTTTTCTAGATACTGTTGCACCCGTGTAGCTACATATGCTGATGTTTGACACAGTGCTCATTTTTATCTCTAGTAGCAAAATTAATTTCACTGTGTTCTCATTTAGTTGCATCCTCTTCCCTAACCAATTCTTCATTGTGTCATTAATTAGCACAAAAGCTGCAATGTATGTATGAAGCATAAGTTCACTGAGAAAAGTGTAGGAGTAGAGTTTTATCCAGCTTTTAATGCTCATTAAAATGACCTTGCTAGTGAGGGTCGCTTTATATTGTTTTTATATATTACATGTGTGTATAATGTTGAAGTTGAAAGTCGGAAAGTACTTCTTGCGTCTGTAGCAAACCTCAGAACAGATATATTCTGTTTTGGATAGTTATTTGCAGTTTTAGAAATGGATAGATGCAATATAGTAGTTTAGCTACTATATATTTAGATATTATAATTGTCCAACTACGAGACTCTTGATTTGATTTTTCACCACACGAAAATCGCCTAAATAAGGAAAAAATGTCCGCCGCAAAAAATGAAAACAAGGATACGCGACCCTGGACCACGCAAAACACTGCAAAACGCGTAGCACTTTACACATCACACTACGACCTACAAAATACACTATTACAAAAGCCGGAAAATGCTCACGAGACGCGTACCATATTAATAACATTACGACTATACAATGTCGCTTTACACAATAAACCAACGGCTTTACCTCGCGCACGCAGCCTTCAAACATTCATTACACTTATAAGCAGGGCACCAACACTCACAATGTATATTCTATGCAGACGCAAAATACAAACAGATTGTTAGCTCTTCAGCCTATTGCTCGCTGCATATATCAAATATAAATAATTAAAGTATATTAATTTATTGAATAAATCATTAATTATTACTTAACTACATATACATAGAAATATATCTCTCTCTCAGAGGACCAAAAGTACACGACAGGAGAGGCGCTCATTGTGAGGCATGTGATGAGCGACAAAGGCGCTCAGCGCAAGCCTCCAATGAGCGCCGAAGGTCCTGTGATGAGCGCCTAAGGCACTCAGCGCAAGCCTCGCAATGGGCGCCGAAGGTCCTCACAGTAGAAAACGGTTTCAATTATGTCTCAAACAGCATTCCTGTGGCTTCAAATTTTATTGACCGTCCTTTTTTGATGGGCAAGTCGATAGTTTTTTTTTATAATACGTGTACTCTTCCAAAATTGAGTATGAAGATGTACAGGCCACCTCTGGGAGATCTACTAATTGGTCAACCTTCCATTTTTTCACCACCACTAATTCTTTCCCTCTGCAAGTTTAAACATTTTGACAAATTCTTCTCCATGTTATTTTTTTATTATATGCCAACCCTGGCTTCACACTGCAGCTTTGCACTTTTCTCATCATGCAGGCTGAGGAATACTATTTTATCTCAAATTATCCGATGTAACGGCTGTATGAACTTTGTTTCAGGTGGTTTGATGTAATTCAGAAGGTAACAACACAGCTGAAAGGTAGCATCACGAGTGTTACCAAGCATCGAGCAGATAAGGTAAATTGTTTTGTAAAAATGAAGTTTGAATTCTTTATGATCCAGGCACCTTTGTCATGGTATTGTTTTATGTGACCTCAATGACTATTTACATGTATAATTATACATGGAACTGTGTTTGTTTTTTTTCCAAACTGTATTGAAGCAGATCTATACAAGCTTGAGGTGTTGCAGAACACTTTGATAACCTGTCTAATATGTGACCCTTTGAAACAAATGTTCTTAGATTTCACTTCTAATGTCTAGCTGTAGCATTTAAAGGTGTATCGAACTTTTATGGATTATGAGTGCATCTGATAGAGGTAGATCCAGAAGTGTATGAAAAATTCCAAAATAAACATTAATAAACTTACCCTAAAGTTTGCAAATGTCTTCAGTTTTCTGGCAGTTCAGTTTGAGAAGGAATACCAATGAAAATTCAAGGTAAATTATCATAAAATTCATAATTGGTTTTGGCCAGTTCAAGGTAGCTACAGCATTGTAGCAATATCTGGGGATTCAGTCTCTGCAGCAAAGCTTTATGGGGTCTTTTGTACCCACCACAAGAAAGCAGGGCAGTTCTGTTCTGGATCTCTGCATT
This sequence comes from Discoglossus pictus, assembly GCA_027410445.1. Lineage (NCBI taxonomy): Eukaryota > Metazoa > Chordata > Amphibia > Anura > Alytidae > Discoglossus > Discoglossus pictus. Next base: position 45,371,902 of record CM050163.1, read on the forward strand.
GTGCTGCTGTTAGCTTGAAGGTTAGTATAGGGTTAAAAAAAATAATCTTGAATTCAGTGTTTCTATTGGTTAGTGTGAGGTGCCTAGGCACCTCTAGGGGTGTGGAAACCAACATTTTTAAAAATAAAATGGGTATGGAATGAATCAATGTAATGTATGTTTCTGATATAAGTAGTATGTGTTAGGTTAGAAAAAGTTAAAAACATGGAAACTTCCATATACCTTTAACCACCTTAGCGGTAATCCCGAGCGTGGCTCGGGGTTAATTTTCAGTACCTAAAGCAGCAACCCCGAACCACACTCGGGATCACAAACATCCGGGTCCCTTTCCTGCGAGCATAGGCGACGCAGGGGGAGGAACAAGGCGGTTTGGCCGCAGCAGCACCCCCGAGTGTACTGCTTTAACACTCTGAGGCACTGACAAGGCCAGACCGCCAGGGAGGTTAAAGTAAGTCCGTTTTGAAGAAATTGTCTGCTTTTAGTGTGCCAATTTTGTGACACTTTTTATATTACAAAATTCCTCTCTTTTTTTTTATATTTGTTTTAGAATGCTATTCATAATCACATCCGGTTATTTGAACCTTTGGTTATAAAAGCCTTGAAGCAGTACACTACCACCACATCTGTCCAGCTGCAAAGACAAGTGCTTGATCTTCTGGCACAGCTGGTTCAACTTCGAGTCAATTACTGCCTTCTGGATTCAGATCAGGTATGGTTTGTTTCCTCCAAAATATTTTTTCCAGGGGTTTAATGCGTTTTCAAGATCAAACAATGCCCCTTTTGCAAGTTTTCTTAGGACTCTTGTTAGGATTGATAAGTGTTATACAATTGCATATCAGGTCCCATCCCATCTAACACACCATGCTTGCAGGAAGATATAAAGCAGACTGTTTATTGTTACTGACCAACTTGGAAATACCTGTTTAACGAATGCTTTATTCTTATACCTGCCAACCAAAAGTACCATACACTCACCAGTGTATGCTTACATATGTAAGATTTTGGAGAGAATAAACAGTTTTAGTCCTTTCCGAGAACTAGCAGCATATGCAGCTGCTTGAGAAGCCAAAGAATGGCCTTCTAGGAAACATCCATTACCTAAGGGGTCACACTTCTGCAGTCCAGTAGAAACTATTTTTTTCAGTTCCAAGTTATAAACCCTCTTAATCACCCCTTAATACAGCTGCTACTTGGAAAAGTCCCCCAATAGGGTTTCGTCTTTGTAAATCTGGCTGTTTTTTCTCTCTCCCGCTGCTTAAGACTGCTTTTTGAGCATTATTTTCTTAGCATTTATCAGATCAAATATATGATTACAGCCCTAAACATCAGAGTATAGATGCTACATCATTGCACTTATAATCAAGCTAGAAGAAAAAACTTTAACAAAACTGGCAACTCTGATTACAAATATTGACATGCAATTGGAAAAAAAAAAAAGTTTTTCATTTTTGTGTATAGATTTGTGTGTGTATATATATATATATATATATATATATATATATATATATATATATATATATATATATATATATATTGTGTGTATATGTGTATAATTATTATTTTATTTTTTTTACTGAATTTTACAGATGAATAGATCCTTATTCAGGGAAAATCCTTTTAGATTTGTTAAAAAGCAATATACACCTTTTTAACTTATTGACACTTTTTTCATTTCAGGTTTTTATTGGATTTGTACTGAAGCAGTTTGAATACATTGAAGTGGGTCAGTTCAGGTAATATTCTTTCTATTTTATCAAATACAGTCCAGTTAGTGTATGCGCTCTGTTGGAGTGATAACTATCTTTTGTTCATTTTACAGGGAATCTGAAGCAATCATTCCTAATGTATTTTTCTTCTTGGTGCTGCTGTCTTATGAGCGTTACCATTCCAAGCAGATCATTGGGATTCCTAAAATAATCCAGCTATGTGATGGCATCATGGCTAGTGGGAGAAAAGCAGTCACCCATGGTAGTAAAACTTTGCATTTATTTTTTATTTTTTTATGCATGAGAAATGGTGGTAAAGATAGCATAGGATGTATATTTAGACTATCCTGACGATTAATTTAAGCCTGGCTTTTATATAGATAGAATGGGTAAATTAGATGTTGTTTGAGTTCGAATCTATTTTTGCATCTACATAATTTTAAAAAACACATAGATTTGCTATTGAGTTTTAATAATAAAGTAATACAGTCAATATACTTACATATTGTCAGTGAATGAGCCTTATTGATCCTTCACCTTACCTACGCAGGTTGTTTCTCTTATAGTGGGTATACTGGGTTAACACATGCTCATAATGGTTTTGGCCTTTGTCTGTGAAGCCAGTGAGAGCAGTGAGGGTTAATGGGATTGATTCATATTTATACAATATTAAGTTCAATTTTTCCAACTAAACTATTTTTTCTTTTTCTTCTAATTTTCTTCAATTTCAAAACTATGTGTAGTGTTCATTGATGCATTTTTTTTTTAACCACTTAAGATTCATACTATATTTTGTAACTTATACACATTGCTGAATTAATGTTTAGATTGGATTTGATGGGAAAGTAACCCAGTGTGCTGTTTTCTTTAATAGCAATACCAGCTCTTCAGCCTATAGTTCATGATCTGTTTGTTCTGAGGGGAGCAAATAAAGCTGATGCTGGCAAAGAACTAGAAATCCAGAAAGAGGTTGTGGTGTCCATGCTTTTAAGGCTGATCCAATATCATCAGGTGAGCAAATCATATAATTTTGTATTTTCAGACAATTTCATTCATGAAGCTTTTAAAGTTGGATATTCTAAATAAATTGGTAATTAATGTATGAAGGATAATGCAATGCAGTTATATTCAATTCAAGGTTGGGAATAACTTCGGTGCAGTTTTCCTTTAACTACAGTGGTCCTTTAACTGTGTGAGGTATGTAATAAAGAAATAAACAAAAACATTTTAGAGAGAATCAGAATTCGATCAATTCCTAATAGGAATCCTAATCTTTTTTTATATAAAGATCAATGGAGGGAGAGATGGGACGATGGTGTAGGAGGAAAAAATATCCCTTGTCAGTGTATTTTCTGCAGGCTTCACCCAAGAAAGGAGTTGAAACCAGTGACGTCAATCAATTTTCTTTATTACAAGCTAGGAGAACACGGATCATAAGCAAACGTGTCTGCCTTAATATATTGACATTAGCCTTACAGTGCCTTGCAAAAGTATTCACCCCCCTTGGCATTTTTTGTGTTTGTTGCCTCACAACCTGGAATTAACATGGATTGTTTGAGGATTTGCATCATTTAATTTACAGAACATGCCTACAACTTTGAAGATGTTTTTTTTTCTTCTTTTTATTGTGAAGCAAACAACAAATAGGACAAAATAACAGAAAAAGTCAATGTGCATAACTATTTACCCCCTAAAGTCAATACTTTGTAGAGCCACCTTTTGCAGCAATCACAGCTCCAAGTTGCTTTGGATAAGTCTCTATGAGCTTGCCACATCTTACCACTGGGATTTGTGCCCATTCCTCCTTGTAAAACTGCTCCAGCTCCTTCAAGTTGGATGGTTTGCACTTGTAAACAGCAATCTTTAAGTCTAACCACAGATTTTCTATTGGATTGAGGTCTGGGCTTTGACTAGGCCATTCCAACACATTTACATGTTTCCCCTTAAACCACTCAAGTGTTGCTTTAGCAGTGTGTTTGGGGTCATTGCCCTGCTGGAAGGTGAACCTCCGTCCTAGCCTCAAATCATGCACAGAGTGGTACAGGTTTTGCTCAAGAATATCCCTTTATTTAGCACCATCCATCTTTCCCTCAACTCTGACCAGTTTCCCAGTCCCGGCTGCTAAAAAACATTCCCACAGCATGATGCTGCCACCACCATGTTTCACTGTGGGGATGGTGTTCTTTGGGTGATGTGATGTGTTGGGTTTGCGCCAGACATAGCGTTTTCTTTGATGGCCGAAAAGGTCAATTTTAGTCTCATCAGACCAGAGCACCATCCTCCATACATTTTGGGAGTCTCCCACATGTCTTTTCTCAAACTAAAAATTTGCCATTTAGTTTTTTTGCTGAAAGTAATGGTTTTCTTCTGGCCACTCTGCATAAAGCCCAACTCTATGGAGCGTACGGCTTATTGTCGCCAGAGCTTTTTATGGGCTTCATAACAAAGGGGGTGAATACATACGCACATGACAATTTTCTGTTTTCTATTTCTAAAAAATTGTTTTATGTATATATTTTTCTCATTTCACTTCAACTTAGACTATTGTGCTCTGATCCATCACATAAAATTCAGATTAACAAAACATAGAACTTAAAAAAAAAAAAGATAAAAACATTAGTCATTAGATAATTTGCAGGGCAAGCAGTAATGTTCTACAAATTACAAAAAAGTAGCTTCTTAGAGAAATCAGCATGGCTACATAACAGAAGTACAAAATGGATGATTTCTTACTGCATAATATAGAAGAACATAATATTTCTCTACATTGGAGAGGTCAGGGGATTGTGTTCTATCATTTAAATCATTGAATTTAATCCATACCCACCTCCCCTGCAAATGCTTAAAAGCAGGCAACTTACAATAATGAGTGCAAGTCCTGCTCCTCCAGAAAAGTAAACCCCCTTTCACAAACACAGTCTTAACCAAAATACCATTGATGTCTTCTGGGATTTACGGAGGCATTACAATGTATTCGATTTTTTTTTGTAATTTACAATCTAGCTTTATAACTAGTTAATAAGCATTTTCAAGTAATCAAAAATCTATTCTATTTGTTTTTGTTCAGGTATTGGAAATGTTCATCTTGGTTTTGCAGCAGTGTCACAAAGAAAATGAAGACAAATGGAAAAGACTCTCGCGTCAGATTGCAGATGTTATTCTGACTATGTTATCCAGGCAGCAGGTATTTAATACGGATTTCCTTTAAATATTCTTGTGTAAGTGGTTATCACTAAATATAAATACAGTAATCCTGCAATATTAGGTACATGTGGGACAAGAAAAAGCAGAACTATGCTGCCTATTTTAAAAAATACAAATAAATACATTTACCCGTTTCAGTCATGTGACTGCCACCTCCTACTTCTCCCTAATATAATATATCTCTAGGTTTGATGTTTCTTTTCCTGTAGTAATGCCTGTCTGACATTCCTGCTTTATCTTTTTTACTTTTTTACATTCATTAATATTTCTTGGCTCCTCTCTTCCAGTAACTTCAATTGTCTTTAGAGTAGACGTGACAACCATCAGACATCTAGTGATGCCTGCTCTAAGTATCTTCAGTTAGAAAACATTTAAATCCAGGGGTAAAAGAGGTGGAGAGGGGCAAATAAAAAAACAAAAAAAGCGTAGAGGTGCTCATCTGAGAGAGAGAAAAATACCTCAGTGGGTTTTTTCTATAGGTCTTGTTACCTACTCAGAGAGCAACCTCTTTTAGATCACTTGTGCCCTTCACAGGGAGTAGTATATCCTGTAGTATATCAATCTGGTCTCAGAAGAGTGATCCAGTCCCCGAAATACCAGGCAATTCTCCATGAGCAGATGAAAAAGCAAATCCCATACGCGTTTCGGCCTCTATGGGACTCGTCAGTGCCGTGTAGTTGTACTCCCTTGGGCACAGTGAGCAAATATTCCACGTCTGTTTCCCCCTATCCCCATGAGAACGAAAAATACCTCAGTGAGTTTTTTTCTATATGTCTGGATACTCGGTAAATAGATCTTATTCATTTTGTAAAATTATTTTTTAACAATAGTTCCATCAGGCCTGTTGTTACCCACCATAACTATTGTGAAATTGGCCAAGGGACTAAACTGTATCCCCTACAAGCTGCCATAAATTGTGTTGTGTTTATAGCCGGGATTAGAATTCATTCTATTCTGCTAGGTGGTGCATGTTTTACCTCTCTGAATGTACAAACTAGCTGTATCAGACATGTATTTGTTATTCTAGTTAATGAGCAAATAGGCTGTGTTTAAAAATAAAATGGCTAATACAATTTTTGGTTTATTTTTTTTTAAAGCCTTAGTTGACCGAACATTAGGTGATGTTAAAGTAATTATTCTGTTGACAAAACATCCATTAATCATCCATATATATGAATACAATTTGTTTTGCAAGCTAATGTAATGTATACGTTTGAAAACATTTTAGATTTCTTACATTTTCTCACCACAACTTGCTGTCATAGGACAGTCCACTTGCATTTTTTAAGCTGTAATACTGGCTAAAATGTTTTCCTCCTCATAATGATTTATGGTACTTAGAAATAGGTATTTAGGTATTAGGTATTTAGAAACTGTAAGATATCTCAACTCTTCAACTAGGTGAAACTTTAAATCTAATTGAAAAATTACAACTGATGCATTGAGGCTAGGTTTTTTGTTTTTGTTTTTAGAGGGCTGTAGAATCACTTATGTATAGGTGAACCTTAAAAACAGCAAACAATTAACATATATACTGGCCAGGGTTATACAATGTTCATAACCTATTTCTGTTTATTAAAAACCATATATACCAATTGAATTTAATGCCATATTGTTGTGTTATGTAGATGCATATAGACTCTCATGAGGCCCTTGGGGTACTGAACACTTTGTTTGAAATATTGGCTCCTTCTGCACTGCGTCCTGTAGACATGTTGCTGAGAAGTATGTTCATCATTCCTTGTACTATGGTAAGTCACTAGAGCACCATGTTCAGCATAACAACCATAGGGATCCGAAATAATCATTAAAGGGTTCTGTAAAATTATCAGGAATTTAAAAATTGCTGAATGTTTTAAAAATTGAGAAATCAATTACATTTTAGAAAATCACATTTTAATTTAGACATTTTCAGGCTCTCCGTTTTTTTTTATTGGGATTGTAGCTTATGAAAGGACCACTGTAATTTTATTTTTTCCTGCGTGGTCTTTTGAATGGCTAAACTTGATAATGGACAAAACGTTTTTATAAAATATGAAAATAAATCAGCCTTTAAATATTTAACTTATGTTAAGCTACTCTTTACTGCGGGCTTCCATTTTCTTTTGCACTAATCACTTTTTCATCGGTCCTATTAAAAGCAGTGCCAGTTTTGGCTGTCACAGTTCCAGTGTATTAGATAGGAGCTTCCTCTGCATTAAAGGTTTACTCCCATATCTAGTGCAGATGAGCAGAATCTTTCATTTTTATATTCCAAAAACATTTTATGCTTTATCAAATGTAGTTCGTAAAGAGAATATATTTTAATTAATGGACTATAAAGCTTTTAATAGTCACATTTTAGTAGCCACACATTATTACAATTACAGAACATTATATTTTAGCTTGGCTTTTATTTATACAACCATTGTATACATTCTTGCCCATCCTTTGTAAAGTTGTACCTCATTTTATTCGGAATGTTTTTATAAAGTTGAAACTTTCAGCTTAGTTAATAAGTTAATTATATACTAATGAATGACTAATTTACATGTTTTACAATACAATAATATTAGTTCTCCTTTAACATTTGTGACAGAAAGCAAGTTAAAGCACTATTCTATATACCGTATATACTCGAGTATAAGCAGAGACACATATTTTACCACAAAATACTGGGGAAAATGAGTGACTCGAGTATAAGCCTAGGGTGGGAAATGTGCTGCCCCCTGTGTCTCTTCTCCCCTCTCCCTCCCCTGTGTGTCTTCACCCCTCTCACTTCCCCCCTCCGTTATCACCCTCCTCCATTCTCAACCTCCCTCCTTCACCTCCCTCCTTCACCTCCCTCCTTCACCTCCCTCCTTCACCTCCCTCCTTAACCTCCCTCCTTAACCTCCCTCCTTAACCTCCCTCCTCAACCCCAACCCCCCCTCCTCAACCCCAACCCCCCCTCCTCAACCCCAACCCCCCCTCCCCTCCTTAACCCCAACCCCCCCCTCCTCAACCCCAACCCCCCCCCCTCCTCAATCCCAGCCCCCCCCTCCTCAACCCCAGCCCCCCCTCCTCCACCCCAACCCCCCCCTCCTCCACCCCAACCCCCCCCCCTCAACCCCAACCCCCCCTCCACCCCAACTCCCCCCTCCACCCCAACTCCCCCCTCCACCCCAACCCCCCCCTCCACCCCAACCCCCCCCCTCCACCCCAACCCCCCCCCCCTCAACCCCCCCCCTCCACCCCAACCCCCCCCCCTCAACCCCAACCCCCCCTCCTTAACCCCAACCCCCCCCTCCTTAACCCCAACCCCCCCCTCAACCCCAAACCCCCCCCCCCCTCAACCCCAAACCCCCCCCCTCCTCAACCCCAAACCCCCCCTCCTCAACCCCAAACCCCCCCTCCTCACATGCGCGCCACGTCATTAGCATATACCGGGTGCTGGCACCCTGTATATGCTAATGACGTGGAGCGCATGGGTGCCGGCACCCGGTATATGCTAATGACGTGGCGCGCATGTGACGTCACGTCATTAGCATATACACCGGGGGGTTAGAGAGACACGGGGGACAGAGTGACTCGAGTATAAGCCGAGGGGGCCCTTTTTAGCCTTCAAAAAAGGGCTGAAAAACTCTGCTTATTCTCGAGTAAATACGGTAAGTGTATATTTCATAGGTAACCTTTTTGCATTATTGAAGTCACCATATATTTTCTGTGCCATAAAAAAGTAAGTGGAAAAGCATGAGGAAAAAGTGTTTTTCTTTTTTGGAATTGCTGCTAAGTTGCCTTCCTCTGGATCAATTAAAAATGAATCTGCATGATGCAGATTAGAGGAGATCTAAAAAGGTTGAACTTGATGGAGTAAAAGTAATTTTTTCATCCTTGGTTACTATGTAATGCCCCTCATTTTTTATTTAGGTTACTGCAAGATCCATTGTAATGACTTTAAAATAATAATTTAAACAAAAAAGCTTTAAATATAAGAGTGGGGGAGGACTTTTGGGAGTTTTTGTTTATCTTCACTCCCACTGGTTTGCATTTATGGAGTGGTACTTTAGAGTTTGGCCAGTGTTTATGATGACATGTTATTTGGAAAGAAAAAAAAAAACCTTCTGGTAACTGATAAAGAAACCATTGGGTCAGAGATAATCATATTTATAGAATTTGTTTGTAGTACATAAGCAATTAATCAAAGACTTATTATTTTTTTTTTTTTAAATTGCACATTATATACTCTTGTTCTTTAGGAGCATTTGGTAATTATGACTTTTTTTTTCTTTGTCCCTTTAAATGCAAAGTTAGCTCATGTAGGAGACAACAGTATTTGTAATCATTAGGTATGGGGTGGCAATGAATGGGTTATAGAGCGTGTTGGTTCTTTTTAACCCCTTTTCTTTGTTGTTGCAGGCTTCTGTGAACACTGTCCAGTTGTGGATTTCTGGAATCCTTGCAATTCTCAGAGTTCTCATCTCTCAATCCACTGAGGATATTGTTTTGTCTCGTATCCAGGAGCTGTCCTTCTCCCCGCTGCTAATTTCTTGTCATACTATTAATAAGCTAAGGAAAGGGGATACCAATACTCCAACTCCAGAAGAAGATGCTGACCAAAACCAGACAAAGGCACTCCCAGAGGAAACTTTTGCAAGGTACATAAACTTTGTGTAGCAAAGGGAAACCTAGGCTTTCACTGGAACAAATGCCTGGAACCAAGAAATCCTAGAAAGACTGCTTGTGTCTGTTGAGGCAAGGTTACAATAAAGAATGCCCATAATTGCAAGAATTAAAAAAAAGGAATAACCAACATAAGATGTTGTTAAGCATTTTGTTAAGGGGGGAGAATCACAACCCTTTTTGGTAGGAAAGATATTGGTACAAGAGAAGATAAGTTGTATGACAAAGGATATTTTTATGTCCTTCTACTTAACTTAGACTTTATATATTGCTAGTTGTACCCACTCTGCTTTATTCTACTTTGTAGATAGCGCCATGAAAAATGTTGATTCTTTTACAAATAAACGGTAATAATAATCTGTACACAATAGAAGAAAGAACAGATACTAGGGGAGATAAAGAAAAAAAACTAGGTGAAATTTGCAGTTTTTGATGGAGAGGCTGTGATAATAAATAATGTATTATGAAGAAGGAATTAAGATATTATGTGATTGTCTTCTTAGAAATGAATATCTCTAGAGCCTTAAGTGGAAGGAAGGCTAAGGTACACATAATTAGAGAAAGTGAGGAGACACAGGGCAGAGTGCACCAGTAGAATGTTTAGAGTACATTTGAATGGATCCTTTCTGGAGTGGAATAGCAGAGCGTGATTTGTGAGTTAGATCTGCCTGGCACACATATTAAAAGTTTTAAGAGCATTCTTTGTATGGTATTTCCAGTTTTCTGTCTATGGAGGCGAGGCTCAACCTAGATCTCCCCTGAAATGGGGACCTACCAGTTTGGGTCCCAAATGATGCTGATTTCTATTGTTTTGAAGTATCACCCTCTTTTCAGTGAGTTAGAAACAGGCAAGTGTTTGAGAAACATATTAACACTGTAATTATTTATCTTATTCCAAGGTTCCTCTTGCAACTCGTGGGCATTCTTTTAGAAGACATAGTGAATAAGGAACTCAAGGTGGAAGTGACTGAGCAGCAGCATACATTTTACTGCCAACAGCTTGGGACCTTACTAATGTGCTTGATTCACATCTTCAAATCAGGTAAACAATGAACAATCACGGACAGCGCACTCCTGCATGAGAATCTGTATTAGTCATTTTTCAGATTCAAAGAAAAATTACTTCAAGAAATAATATTTTTTGCAGTATTTAATGGAATATATTTAAAGGAAGTCAGTGGATGTTCTAAATATGGTATATTCTAGAATCAGCTGAATATTATGAAAACATGCATTTGTGGCAATGGGAGAGTATTGCCATTAATTTCCAGTTATCCAAATAGGGCTGTGAATCTATTTTCTTCAGTTCAATGACGTGTGACAATGAAAAGAACAAAGCGTTCTAATCAGAAATATTGTTGAAACTTACCTATTTATATTGCAGCCTATGTATGGCTACATGGAATAACATAGGAATAGACTAAGGTGTATGGAATAGCATAGGATTTCTAATCAGAAATATTAAAACTTACCTATTTATATTGCAGCCTACTTATGGCTACATGGAATAACATAGGGATCGACTAAGGTGTGTGGAATAGCATAGGATTTCTAATCAGAAATTGTTGAAACTCACCTATTTATAGTACCTATTATTTATAGGTGCATGGAATAACATAGGAATCAACTAGAGAAATAAGTTCTCTGACACAGGCTGCAGCTTTCCACTGGTTCAGTGCAGGTCAGTGTGTAGAGGGGCTGCTTTTGGTGCTTGTAAAGATATAGACAGATCAGGAAGTACAGGCTCTATCCCTGATGTCACTGCTGTGCTGAGCACACACCCCCTGTCAGTCACAAACCGTTCCATTGAATCCTATATATACACACCCCTGCAACCTGATTGGTGGAAGTCACCTAGAGGGTGTAACAATACTGTGTCTGATCTATGCTTTAGGATCTGGGCTGTCTCATTCAAGTAAACGCACATAAATCTATACATTTTTTAAAAAGCCATATCTTCTTAAAAAATGCACGTATTTCAAACATTCAAAAAGTATTTCAACTTGCCTTCATGAGATCTTTCCACTGCTCCAAATTGTGCTAAAGTAAGTTTATACTTTCAATTTAATCATCAGGTATCTTAAAGTATAAAGTCAAATAAATGAATAGTGTTCTGAGATTGTCTGTTTTTATCTCTACTCTGTACCTTAGTTTTATACCTGTTTTTTTCAAGCTTTGCTCATCAGATGGCCTAATAAGTCTACAAAGACTTAAACATATATCAATTCATTTATTTTATTTCCATTTTATAGAAATTATTGTTGTGCAATTATAAATTTGAATGTAATGTTCTGCAGGCTGGTAGTCTTTAGAAAATCCCAACATCCACTGAATCTAAGTTATTCTAACCCTTAAGTTCTTATTGTATCCCCTAATATTTTTCACTGTTTTGAATAAGTAACATTTTAACTGCAGAGATGACAGTCCTTAATTAGTTTATAATGGAGTCGTAGTGGCAGCATTGACTGACTGCCTGCCTGTTGAGAATTTCTGACATATATAAATACATTTGAATATTTGCAAAGTTGAAATTAATTTTAAAAGGTTTTACAGTTCATAAACGCTCTACATTTCAGTTTTTTTTTTTTTTTTTCTTCCATTTTAGGAATGTTCCGGAGAATCACAAATGCTGCAACAAGACTTTTTAAAGGGGATGGTAATAATGGGAACTTTTACACCCTGGAGAGACTGAGTGAACTTGTGGAATCCATGTTCTCCACCCACCCATCTCTTGTGCTCCTGTGGTGTCAGCTCCTGCTTCTCATCAACTACACCAACTACAGCTGGTGGTCAGAAGTGCACCAAACTCTCAAGTAAGGTGGTTAATTCCTTTGGTTTGCTAGTATTCACTGTTTATAACCTCTCACCATTATTACAATCTGTCGGGTGATATTGTAGGGGTGTATAAAATAATTGTCCAGCAATCTATAGTACTAGTGGTCCTGTATGTCTGGACCATTTTTCTTGATTGCTTTTACAAAGGCATTGTATCTTCCCAAGCTGTGCCACTTTATCTCCCTTCTTTTTTTTTTTTATTTCTTTTTTTTTATTTATTTCTTGGCCCTCATTCTTTTTCTCATGCTCCCTTAACGAACGTCTCACCGTTGTTACAACCTCCTTTCAAACTATTTTAAAAGCACTTCAAAAGCCCTCATCTGACTCTGACGTTGCATCTAACTACCGCCCTATCTCTCTGCTTCCCCTGGCTTCCAAACTTCTGAAGCGGCTCGTCTATACCCACCTTACCAGCTTTATTTCCTCTAACTCCCTTCTTGACACCTTACAATCCGGCTTTCGGCCCCAACTCTCCACTGAGACATCTCTTACTAAAGTCACCAATGACCTGCTTACCGCCAAGTCAAAAGCTCACTTTTCAATTCTTCTTCTTTTTAGATCTCTCTGCTGCCTTTGACACTGTCTACCATCCACTTCTAATCCATATCCTCTTCTCGCTCATACCTACAATATCGATAATTCAGTATCTCCTTCTCCGACACATCTTCTTCTCTTCTTCTCCTCACCCCCTGTCTGTTGGTGAACCCTTAGGATCAGTACTAGGACCCTCCTCTTCTCCATCTACACTTCCTCACTTGGTACCCTCATAAATTCTTTTGGTCTTCATTATTATCTCTATGCAGATGACACCCAAATATACCTCTTCGCACCAGATCTATCCCCCTCTCTTCTAGCACACGTCTCCAACTGCCTCTCTAGTATATCCTCTTGGATGTCCACCCACCATCTCAAACTCAACATGTCTAAAACTGAACTCCTAATCTTTCCTCCCTCTCCCACAGCGTCAATTCCTCACATCTCTCTCACTGTCAACAAAGACATCATCACCCCCTCCTCCCAAGCCCGTTGTCTTGGAGTTCTACTGGACCCCGCTCTGTCTTTCATCCCTCACATACAATCACTAACTAAATCTTGTCTTCTCCATCTAAAAAACATCTCCAGAATTCGTCACTATCTTTTTACAAGACGCAACTAAAATCCTTATGCGCCCTCTCATCATCTCTCGACTAGACTACTGCAACTCGCTTCTTGTTGGCCTACCCACCACCTGACTATGTCCACTTCAGTCCATTATGAATGCCTCTGCTAGACTCATCTTACGTACACAACGTTCAGTGTCGGCATCACCTCCAATCACTTCACTGGCTTCCCTTAGGGTCAGGATTTAAATTTTATTCTTGAGGCTAACTTACAAAGCCCTCAACAATAGCGCTCCCCCCTACATCTCTGCTCTCATCTTCAAATACTCCCCCACCCGCCCTCTTCGTTCTGATAATGGCCTTTTTCTTTTTACAACTCTTGTCACCTCCTCTCACTCCCGCCTCCAGGACTTTTCTTGTGCTGCCCCTAGTCTCTGGATCTCCTTGCCTCACTCCACCAGATTATCCTCTTGCCTCAAAACATTTAAAACCTCACTTAAAACACATCTCTTTAAAACTAGCGACTTGCCCGTCAAAAAGGACTGCAATAAAAATTGAAGCCTGGTAATGCTGTTTTTATCCCCCAATGAGAGGCTCTCCCCCCTCTAACATGCGGGCCTTTGGCGCTCCTTGCAAGCCTTTTCCCCCTCTACTTTACGGGCCTTGCGATGAGCAGCTTTACAGCTTATTGCAGGCCTCGGCCAACCTGCTACTTTCGTGCCACACAATGAGCGCCATTGGCGCTCATTGTGAGCCTCTCCACACTCTCTCCCTCTCGTGTCTCTTTGCCCCCTCTCCCTCCCCTGGTGTTTTTTTCCTTATCTCCCTCCCCCGGTGTTTTTTTCCCTTATCTCCCTCCCCCGGTGTTTTTTTCCTTTATCTCCCTCCCCCGGTGTTTTTTTCCCTTATCTCCCTCCCCCGGTGTTTTTTCCCCTTATCTCCCTCCCCCGGTGTTTTTTTCCCTTATCTCCCTCCCCTGGTGTTTTTTTCCCTTATCTCCCTCCCCTGGTGTTTTTTTCCCTTATCTCCCTCCCCTGGTGTTTTTTACCCTTATCTCCCTCCTCTGTGCTCCTGTTTGCATTTATGGCTGTGAAACCATTTGCAGGCTTGGGAAATTGATCATTTTCTCAAGCCCAAAATGTGTTTCTGATTTACGGGCTTGGAAAAAAAAATTGCAGCTTTACGGCTTCCATTTTCCCTTGCTTGGCCGTATTGAGACCTCAAAAAAAAACGCCAATTAAATATCAAATTAGCTTGCAACCTCAATTACAGGTTCCCTGCCTGTCCCCCTGTGCTGTGTGTGAGGTTGTAAGTTAATTTTTTATATAGTTGTCTGTCATGCCAGGGGCCTGACTGGACTGTTTTGGATTATGGTTTGGGCCTGGGATGGGGTTAAGTTATCCTGTTTATGGTTAAAGTTATGTATTGTGTATTGCTTATGGTTAAAATATGATAACTATGTTATACTGTATGTATCTTGGTTTATGCTCTTAAGAACATTTGAGCTATTCTCAGGCTATTGCATCAGCCCCCACCTAAATAAGATTAAGGCCTATTATGTTAGTGTTGTTATCTGGTGAAGACTCCCCCGGCTTCACAGGGGCCTTGAGCAGATAAGCAGATAGTCTTAGTGGTTAGAATAATTTTTTAAAGTTAATATAATCACTCAGATGAGATTAAAAGATCTGATTTAATCATGGGTACAGGGTTTTCCAAGTAAACAAAGGGCAGCCTAATATTTAGGAATGTGGCTTACTGATTGGCCAGACTGTGTGCCAGAAACTTGTATCAAATCTGCCAATTAATAAAGGTATAGAGTGGTATCTGAACTTACATAGACAAGGTTATTCTGTGCATTAATTCTAAGGGATTATACGGTGTTCCTGATATCCTGAGTCTATCTTCTGTACCAGAGGTAGTAAGAACTACACACTGGGGTAGGCTTGAACTGGGTTCTTGTCAAGCCCCATTGAAGAAGCAGGCCGTGGCATTATTGTCTTTTGGTGGTCTCCCAATGAGTTATTTGCTTGAAAAAAATGGCGGCCGTTTAAAGCCGTAATTGTTTTTGCCGCCTGTAACTCATAAGCCGTTTGGGGCCTCTCCACCCCTCAAGCCAGTCATGTACAGGCCTTTGACACTCATTGCAGCCTTGTCAAGCCAGTCACGTAGGTGCTCATCGCGAGGCCCACAATGAACGCCTTTGGTGCTCATTGCGGCCCCTGTCAAACACGTAACTTTCGGGCCTCGGAGCTCATTTTGCATGCGCAAGCCCGTAGATTTTAACATTGTGTGATGACAACTCGCAATTACCACAACTATATGTGATATTCAAATAGTGTCCAGAATGTTTAAGGGACACAGATAAGGTCTCATTGCTAATAAAAAAAATAATAATTAAGTATTGGTCAAAATATGAACTTTTTCAATTGCTTGATATTAAAAGAGGTCCACGTTTCATTCAATGCCAGCAAGAGGAAAGATGAATGGTGTCTATTTCAATCTTATGCAGCTATTAAATAAAAGCTCTAGCCAAGATGGATTCCTGCATTCATAAGCAAAGTCTTCAAATATTCAGATTTTCCGAAATAAACGTTTTAAGCTCCTGGATTACACAGCTGCTAATATTAGTTTGGTACATACTTGACAAACATCTTGAACGGAATTGTTCTGCGTCGGCTAATGTAAAACTTCCCGAGATGTCATCTATCCCAGTCATGTTTATAGAAAAAAATTTGCTTTGGCAACCTTTATAACTGTCCTGCAAGGTTCTTGTGGCAGCAATATTTGCCTCCTGTTCCAATCATTAATTAATGTTCACTTTCGAAAAAACCTTGTTGAGCATTTAAAATAGATTTTTATATATATATATATATATATATATATATATATATATATATATATATATATATATATATATATATATATATATATATATATAAATATAGGCTATGTGTCTATTTATTTTTTCTTATTGTCATACCCTGCATATTGCGTAAAGCAGGGGTGGGCAAGTCCAGTCCTTTAGAGTCCTGTATTTTAGGATATCCTTTCTGTGCCCTGGTGAGTCAATCAGGATGACTGAAGAAGTGATTCACTCACCTGTTGGCAGCAGGGATATCCTCAAATCCTGGTCTGTGCAGGGCTCTCGAGGACTGGACTTGCCCACCTCTGGCCTAAAGTACCTCACAGCTCATGTTGGTGGAAATGTAATGTGGGGCCTACCTTTCAGCTGCTGGACCTGGATGCAGTCATTGAGTCCACCATGAATTTCCCTCTATACCAGTTAATTTTACAGCAACATGGTAGAGGATCATGCAGCAGGTCATGATCTAATACAATTAGTAAATGAGCTACTGAAGTGCTTTTAAAGAAATGATTGGTCAGGTCAGAGTGTAGACCTCAAACTCATTGAGATGCTGTGGTGGAAAAAGATTTGTGTACTAATAAAGCATCGCCTAACTGAAACCGTTTTGAGTGGGTCCATGGCAATGTAAGAGATTGATAAAATCAAGAAGGAATCAAGTAATTGGGACAAATGGGTTTCCACACATATAGAATCAGGTAATCACTGTTACAGTTTGTCTAATTAATGAAAGTAACATTTTTATGGGGTATTTGTCCTGTAAGTATAGAATTATCTCCAGTTCGAACTTGGTGTGAGGTGTGTTAATATGTAAATCCACATCTTAGGAGGATGAATTTTCTTTTTTTACATCCATGTATTTATACATAAGCCTTGAGACATAAAGCAGGAGGCACAAGTGTCAGCTAGGACATAGCTCTTGGCTTAAGCCAGACCCCCAGATTTTTTTATTGTGGAAAACACAAGTTCTTAGAGACTACTTATTTACCCAGCATCTTGGGATATCATGCCACTAGTGAAACGGAGACAGCCGTAATTGCTTCCTGCCCACTGTACAATTTAAGGTTGGTCGGAAGATAGATAATATATTACAAGAATAAAACAAAAATCTGTAACGAACTGTCCCCAAATCTCCACCAAGTCAAGACAGTACATAGAGTATATAATGGTCTATTATGCACACAACCCAGACTGATTGGGGGGGTACAGAATAGATTATAAATAAGGGGAGGTACAAGGTGAGTGGGGAAATCAAGGAGATGCAGATTAGTTTATGGTGTAAAAGGTGGGATGGGTTGAGAGAGACAAGAGTAGGTTGCAACCTAAATATATATATATCTGTACGCCTGTTCATTTATGTCACATTCCTAATATTCTAATATTTATTTTTTACATGTTTTAAAAAACAAAAAAAACGTTTTAAAATTATATTAAAACAACGTGTTGCAGATGACAATTTCCTATATTATAAAGAGTATAAATAATTTTTATGATTTATAATATATTTTTGTTTATTTAGCTGAAGGTTAGAAGTTTGAATATCATTTTATAGTAAATCTAATGTATTATCTGCACAGTGCAATTTGTATTGAGAGGGAAGGAAAGTGAAAAAGAAAACCAATTTAACTATATTTTTGTCCAATAAGGCCTTTTATTATTATATTCTAATAACATAAACAACCCAGTAATGAGGCCCTGCCATTAGAGGCAACTGTGAGTGTGGGAGGCATGCATTGTGAGAACAAATCGAATATGACACGCGCTCTCATAAATACCATGCTTTCTCCTACACAGCCATCATGTAAAGTACAATGTGTTCCACCAATTTGTGCATAATTGACTCGCCACATACAATTAATTGGGATGCCTAACAAATTATTAACTTTGCTGCTATGGTTACTACCCGACACCTAAACTGAAGCAAGATTGTTTGGTCTATTTAAAACTTTTCCTTATTTTTATCCTCATTTGTCCTTATTTTTGTATAAAGAAAACTTTTTTATTAGGTAATAGTTGCCAGTCTATTACTGTGATTTTTAGTAGCCTCCTTGTGTACACTATAATCCTGAGATATTACTCATAAGGGAAAATACAGAGATCATATCTCATCAATATAAGTTGGTAGACCCTGAAATAAAAATGTAGCAACCCAAAGAAATAGCAGGTTCAAAACTACATTTAAAAACTGCAAATATATAAATGCAAATCTTCACATCATCAAAGTGATTCTGAAGTGGCACGTTAATGAACCCAAAGGACAAGCTAATTCAGCACTCATGCGTTTAGAAAAAAACAAGAGGCTACATTGGTCTTTTTATTTAAAAGGATAACATGTCCAATTTATTGAAAAAGAAAGATACTCAAATCCTGTATCCAAACACATTTGCAGAGCCTCTAATGCATGGATGCTCCCTTGTGGTATGAATCCTAGTTGGGCTCTGGTTAACCACCTGCGTGGCGTGAGATGTTCTTCTGATAATTGTAGTCATCTTATCCATTTAGATGATTCTGCCAGAATGGTGTATTTTTTTCTCTCCTAATGCACGGGTGCTGAAACAGCTTTTCAACTGAAATTAAAATGTACAAAGAAACCACAATGTACAAATAAGAGAAAAAGCTTTAGACCTAATGTAAAAATAATGAATAATATTTTTAAAATGGTGAGTCTGTATAAAGAAAGAACGGTCCATGAAAGGCCAAAAACATTAGCTGAGATATGTCGGTCTATCCCTGTAATAGTATACCTGCTTGGCAGTGTTCAAAATGAGAGCAAAAATAAATAAAATCATTACTACACTGTACTGATTGGACATAGTGATTGCACATAGACAACAGCTGTCTGAGACTCAACATTATCTAGTGATCAGAAAAGAGTAAAGTAATGATGGGATTCAGAAAATAATTGGGCCCAGTCAGACAAATTTAAAGAGGGTGCATGGTTATAAAAGATCACCGTATTTTAGGAAGCACCTCGCATGTTTGTGAAATAATACACTAGCAACATTAGTCATTATCAAAAAACTATTGTTAGAGAAAATTTACATTTTTGAAGACTCTTTGCATGTAGGTAGACAGCTTCCATCTTGCCTGAATTTCACACTTCCTGATAGCTCCGAGATTGTTGTCAGTAAAGATGATGCATGGGGAAACAGGCAGCCTACAAAAATAAGCTCAAATCCTGACCAAAGAAATGTTAACGCCCCTCTCATAAACTTCACAAAAGTATCATGGATGCCTCCATCATAGACCAGCAGATGCATTAAAATATATATACATTTTCTAATAATTAACATTTCTCTGCGTTTATTTATTTATTTTATATATAATATATATATATATATCTTCTCTATATCACATATAATAGTTGTCAAACTGCGAGTCGTCGTCATGCTTTGCGAACTTGCGAAGTGAGGGACCGCATTTGCTGAGGTGTAGGCTCTACGGCGCCTCAAAAAAACAACCCAGAAAAGCAGGACTTTGAAAAAAAAAACACGCAGAGGGACTTAGAAAAAAAAACAATGTATGACCCGCAGAACTTAGAAAAAAAACAATAACGCGTAAAGAGTAAATACGGACTTAGACAAAAAAAATTATGACCCGCGGGACTATGACGTTAACAACCAAAACGCGTGCATCAAAAAACACCCAAAACATTGAAAAATAAAAAAAATACGTAATATAAACATCACAGACCGCACAGGGGGGACAGCCAGGACGTCTGGGGGTGAGGTTGCATGCAAATTAAAGTTGAATTTAAGGAGTTTTGCCACTTGAAAATAGGCTAAGCGAGAAAAAAATTAAACCGAGGCTACACGACCCCGAAGCGCAGAAAACACTGACAAGGACGTACGACTTTTAGTTATGACCCACGGAACTTATTTTAAAAAAACGAGGTCGCAAAAATATGAAGTTAACAGCCGAAACACTTACATCCAAAAAAAACAAAATCTCTACAAAATACAAACAAAACAGAAAAAAAAAAAAAAAATCACACACACCATGGGGGGACAGCCTCGACATCTGCCAGTGAGGTTAGAACGCTAATTAAAGTCAAATTTAAGGAGTTTCGGAACTTGAAAATTGGCTAAGCAAGAAAAAAAAAGGCCACAGAAAAAAAAATTAAACCAGGCTACACGACCCCGAAATGCGCAAAACACTGCCAGGCACGTACAACTTTTGACATGGACGTACGAGGTACAAAAATACACAGGAAGCACGGAAAATGCTCGCAAGCCGCGTAGCACATAGACAAACGATGCCAATTTACAACACTAACTTGCAACTAATAACATTACGAATCTAAAATGGCGCTTTACCCAACTAAACCAACGGTTTGCCCTCGCGCACACAGCATTTTTCTCATGCACAGTTGGGACATTGCTGACACTTTCTCCTCAGGGCAGCAACAGTCCAACTGTATGCTGCAGGAAAATAAAAAGAGATTGTTAGCTCTTCAGGCTATTCATTGCTGGATATATCAATTACAAATAGGTAAAGTATATTAATTTATTAAGTAACTAATTAATTCATTAGTATTTAAACAAATAAGACACATATATCTGTCTTTGTGAGGAGAGGAGCAAAAGTAAACGAGAGGAGAGGCTCTCAATGAACGCCGAAGGTCCTCAGAGTAGAAAAAGCTTTACAATGTGTGTCAAACAGCATTGCCATGGCTTAAAATGTTATTGCCCCGTCATTTTTTACGGGCAAGTCGCTAGTATAGATATAATATTTGTGTGTTTTCTTTACCTTTATAAACATACACATGATTAATTAGGTTTTCTCTTGCCCAGTACTTTAGAGAAATGGTTTTGTATTTGATTTGTTTTGGTACACTTGTATTATGATGGTTCTACCACAATTTTCTCCAGCCTAGAATTTTATTTAATACCCCAGTTAAACGTACTAATTAATTTATTTTGCAGATTTCTTCCAGATAATTGACCAGTAGCTAGATTGACTGATTTACTAATTATGCTGTAATGATTCTCTGCAGAAGGAACAGTCTGTCCAGCACCAAACTACTACTTAGCCCTCAAATGTCGACTGACAGTGATGACCCAGATCCAGAGTCTAAACTTGGCATGTGTAACCGGGAAATTGTACGAAGGGGAGCTCTTGTATTATTTTGTGACTATGTTGTAAGTATATATTTATATGTTATTTTAACAGTGAAATAACAATGTATACAAGTCTTTTTTTTTAAAAATTTTTTAACTTGCACAAATCGGTTACTGTTTACTGCTGAAGAATAGGCTGTTATTTTAACTCTGTGGAAATATAAATCATTTTGTTTAATATTACACATTATTTTCCCCATGTTTTTTGTCGGTTTCAGAATGTTTGATTTAATGTTTGCTGCAAAAGTTAAATCTCAGAACAATACATATTTAGCAACATGAATTCTACAATAGTCTTAGTAAAGATTGATATGCTATACAATGGTACATTGGTACTCATCTGCCTCAAGAACTGGTATTTAACACATTTTGACTAGCAAAAATTGGTTTGGCACGCTCCTTATGGGAACACCTTATCGTTTGGTTTCTTCATGCCTTCTGGAATCAGTTAACGACGGGTGCCAAGGTACCACTGTATCTGGAACTTATTGTACTCAGTGAAACACATACATACTTTTTGAACTATTAGATGAATTTGTCTACTCGTTAGCAATCCAGTTTGTATTGATGATTTTTTTTTTTAAATGAAGCTGTTTTAAATATACCAGTAGACCTAACTTGGCTTGGTAAAATAAAAAGTCAATCTGTGCCTGCGTCTGTTAAATTTTAACCTTTATTCATTTGCCTTTAGAGTAAGCAGTTTGTATAAATTTACATAGCAACACGCAGCAATTAAAAGAAGTTCAATGCATTTAAATGAAGCATCCAATAAGAAAAGATTAATGACCAGGATTAAATACCCATTAGATTCTATTGGTACTAATGTGAAGCCATTAGCTTATTAGTCAGTTGCTATACTGAAAGCAAATCTGAGTAGATCACCAAAAAAGAAGCAGTAGGGTTAATGTGCTAGTGATACTAATGTGTAATTGCCTATATGAAAAATTACACTTGTCAGGTGTTACATTTTTAACAGTGGATTAACAGTCCCTAAGTGAAACTAATATCATAGGAACTTTCACATTCATATGTTTTTCTATGGAGACTCTTTTTTTATTTAGACGATCCTATTCACACTGCAGGAATACATAGAAAACATTTACTAGACTGATACACTTGTTCAACATTCTTTATTGATCCTTGCAATTCTTTTACACTGATGAAAAGAGTGAACATTCCTCTTTATCTTTGGTAATATGTAGGAGGAAGTGCCAAATATTAATGTGAAAAATGGAACAGCAGTCGTGAATACAAATACACTGATGGAAATTTCTTTTTTTCGTATTTTCATTGTATTTTTGTATTGTTTTTTTTCTTATAGTGTCAGAACCTACATGATTCTGAGCATTTGACGTGGTTAATAGTGAATCATGTTCAAGATCTGATAAATCTCTCCCATGAACCTCCAGTGCAAGACTTTATTAGTGCAATACATAGAAATTCTGCTGCCAGTGGCCTCTTCATTCAAGCCATTCAGTCACGCTGTGAAAACCTAGCAACAGTAAGTTTCCATCTTAAGGAAGTCCACAACTGCCAGAAAAGTGCTTATTGTTTAGGTGTACTAACTATGCATATGGATTGATCCAACTTATAACACATTAGGCCAACAATAGTTTTCCCACTTTCTCCAAAGACACCTATATTTCTTTTTTTTATTATTTTCTGTCATTTAGCATTAGAAATACTAGTCTTTTGGTGTCTTAATAGCATAAAATACTTTAAAGATGGCGATTAAAAATATGCTATATTTTCCTCTGTCCGTTTACAGTAGGTACTACTTTGTAATGTTCTGGTGTGTTGCGTGAAGCCCAGAATTTCAGGTTTTCCCTACTGTGCATAGGTGAGTCAATAGATTTGTGTGCAGTCCGCAGGAAAATCCTGAAACCCTGGCCCTAATCTTCACTCCATGACAGAGCCAAAGTAAACATATTTTAACTGGAATATTACAATAGAACCTGCTCTCATTAGCCAGCAAGTGTCTCAGGGTTGTATGATCCGAGTCTGATGCAGATGCAATTTTTAAAAGAAAAGGTTTAAGGGATTATATTCATTTTTTTTGCAATGATCAGAAAATAGAGGGCTTACCTGTTTTGCTATTAATAATTTGCTTGCACCCCCACATAAGACAAAAAAGAACTACATGGGTAATATCTTAATATATGTTTTTCTTTTGCAATTTGATTAAATGTGTGAACTAAAAAGCAATATATATTATCTCTTTTAGCCTACATCTCTTAAGAAGACACTGCAATGTCTAGAAGGAATTCACCTCAGCCAGTCTGGCGCTGTGCTGATGTTATATATTGACAAGCTGCTCTGTACCCCTTTCCGTGTGCTGGCTCGCATGGTAGACACGTTAGCCTGTCGTCGGGTGGAAATGCTCTTGGCTGCTACACCACCGGTAATAAAAATAAATAATACATACATATATGACTGTATCAATATTTTACATGTTTTTAGAAGATACATAGCATTTAGCAGGAGTTGGAAAAAAATACTCATTTAAAACTCTGATTTAATCATTTCAGCCTAGGTGTATCATAGGGTTTGTGCACTTAGAGACCTATTATTCCACTGTTTTTTTCCCCCATTCAGTGCTGGCAGAGAATTGTCAGTCCATACTGAATTATTATATTAAAAACCTCAATAAAATAGCACACAATTTGCATCTGAGAAAGGAGAGGTATACTTTCAAACAACATTCATCTTACAGAATATATTTTATCCTCTCTCTTGTCATTCAAAGACAACGACTAAACAGGAATATTCGCCTAAACTTAAGTTACCTTTATATATAGGAGAGCTAATACAGAGAAAGTTTAGAAATGTATGTAGATGTTCTGGGTCTTGTATCAGTTGCCTTTTACTGAAACGGTTAGGTTAAAACCGAGGGTACTAAAGAGTCAATGGTACAAATTACCCATAACCAAAATGAGATGGCAGCTCCTTGTCTGTTTATACATTTGTGGATTAACAGATAAGTTAAAGGACCACTTTTTTGGATTTATTTTTATTGCCCATGTAGGCCATAAAGAAATAAGAATTGAGCATTATTAAAAATAAATATATGTGAAACTTAAAGGGATATCTAAGTGAGCTGGATTAATACATTTCTGTACTCTATAGGCAAAAGTCAGCCTATGTGTATGCAGCACATCTCATAAAACATTTGA
This sequence comes from Discoglossus pictus, assembly GCA_027410445.1. Classification (NCBI taxonomy): domain Eukaryota; kingdom Metazoa; phylum Chordata; class Amphibia; order Anura; family Alytidae; genus Discoglossus; species Discoglossus pictus. The sequence continues at coordinate 45,396,544 of CM050163.1, forward strand.
TTTGTATTAATATCTAAAAAATCCCTCTAATGATTATGTTGATACCTTTAGCGGGTGTCTAAACAGGTATCTGCCCCCCCCCCCCCCCAATCAATATGAGCAGAGCAATATTAACCCACTATTTACCTGCTCTTGCTCAGCCATACTCCTTGCAACTTTCTGTCCCAACAATGATACACTACATATCCCAGGATGATTTGCACCACAGACAGGAAACCAGAGTTAATTCAAGAGTTTCAGCTAACCAAATTGGCCAAAATAAATCATTCCAAAACCAAATGGATACCAAGCGAGAGGGACGGAGGGATGAGTCATTAGTTTTCTACCCTTGTCATGCCGTTCCAGGTTGAGTAAGTGCTGCTGTGTTTGGCCTACTTTTCAAGAATTGGCCACATTTCATGGATTTGGGCAGATCCATGTCAACACCTGCCCTCAGCAAATTCTTAAATATATCTTGGAAAAATCCATTTAGCAGGTCCAGAGATAATGAGGAAAAAGTTTCACCAAAAGTTATATATTTTGTATTGCTAAACATGTTTTAATTTGGTACTGTGCTTTTCACTATGAAGAGCAACCATCTAGTGATTGGTTATGAAACCTAAAGTCTGGAATTATACAGCAGCTATTTGGATGTGTTAAATCACATGGTTTCTAATAACTGATAATCATCTCCTTGGACTTCAATGAAATGGGGATAAGAAGTTTTTTACTTAACAGAGTAACATAAGGAAAGATGAAGCTTAGCACGTCGGTCTGTATTAAACACATTGGAGCTGATATTTATCAATTCTAGCTCGTCAAACACTGATGTGCAAAACTTTTTAAACCACTATGAAAATTAAAAACAACCTTTTTGTACGTTTTTGTTAAGCGTACAAATCTTTCTGTAAATTTTCAGTGAAAGTAATGAAAATCTTTATTAAAATACATGAGTCAGTCCCCCTTGAGCATCAAACTGTAATGGCAGGTCTCACCGCTACACTAAGCTGCATGTAATGGCTAAATATTACATGTAGTTTAAATTTTCCAGAAAGATTTCAATATTTATAAATTATAGCTTTTCAAAAAATCATATTGTAAATAATGCAACCGTTTAAGGAACAGTCTAAAAGTAACAGAATAATAATTTTTGCTTATGAACAGCTCAGTGGAAGTGTATGATCTGCAATGACTGGATCCACACATTTTACCCTATGCCGCATGTAGATGCTCTCTTAAGTGTATGCTGTATATTCTATTTCTTATCTGACCGTTTTCTTTATATATATGATTTATTCATTACAGAGCAGCGTTTCTCAGTTACCAGTGGAAGAATTGGATAGAATGCAGGAATATTTACAAAACAGTGGATTAGCACAAAGGTAACTATTAATTATATATTTATTATAATGTTTCATTTAATACATTTAAGTGTCAGAGGACTAAATAAACCCCTCCAGAGGAAAGGGAGCCTTCATTTACTGATATCCAAGCAGGAGTCCTAATGTTGACCAGTTCTGCACTGTTGCAAATTCAAGTTAAAGTTTTCAGGAGTGTCTTTCGGTTTTGTGCAATTAAAGGGACATTTAGGGTATCTGGATTTTACATGATATAAAATTACTTTTTGTGCTTCATTTTATTAAGGAGTGCTTATAAGATGGGGGTTTTTTTGGCTCAAATGAAGCACATGCCTGCTTGAGTCTACTTTGTGTGGCTGATAAAGGGCACAGATTCTGCTTTGCTGGTTGTGCAGTGTATCATACTAGCCAATCAGTGACCATGTCTCAACAGTATGTTGTCTTCATGTACTGCAAAGGGTAGACTAAATGGGGGGTTGAGGATGGTGGTGTTGAGAAGGGAGGTTGAGGAGGGGGTTGAGGTTGAGGAGGGGGTTGAGGTTGAGGAGGGGGTTGAGGTTGAGGAGGGGGTTGAGGTTGAGGAGGGGGTTGAGGTTGAGGATGAGGAGGGAGGTTGAGGAGGGGGTTGAGGTTGAGTATGAGGAGGGGGAGGGCGGTTGAGGAGGGGGAGGGAGGTTGTGGATGAGGAGGGGGGTTTAGAAGGGTAATAAGGGAGGGGGGAAGAGACACAGGGAAGGGAGAGGTTGGAAGAGACACAGGGAAGGGAGAGGGGAGAAGAGACACAGGAGAGAGAGGGGGACACAGGGGGCAGCACATTTCCCACCCTCGGCTTATACTCGAGTCACTCATTTTACCCAGTATTTTGTGGTAAAATAGGTGCCTCGGCTTATACTCGAGTATATACGGTATATTGTTTATCTAGTAAAATCCAGAAACCTTCCATGTCCCTTTTAACTACTTCTTTATGATGTAGGCATTTTGAGGGCACCTTCTTCTAGTCCAAAACAGAAAAACATATCCCTCAGTTTTTTCTCTCATAGATTTAAAAGAACACTATATTGTAGGAAAACCTAACATTTGTGAAGTAACAACATTAGCAGCTGTGTAAGCCATGAACCCCCGTCTTGATCGCTACCATGTCATGGTAAAGGGGCTTGTGTACCTCAATGAAGCTGTGAGCTATACCATGTATGGTCACCCATGATGGGCATAGCAGAAAGGTCAGACAAATCACGGTACGCTGGAGAAGTCAATGGCAACACACTCCAGTATATTTGCCATGAAAACCATATGGATAAGCACGACCAGAAAAAAGACAGATCGATGTGCCTGGTGTGCTGTATCCATATGATCGCATAGAGTCGGACACGACTAAAGGACAGAACAACATCAAGAAGAAGCCATAAACATTAAACCCTTTGTAGAGAAACATGTATTTTCAAAGTCTCTCTTACACAGAAAATGTATAGAAATATTTTGTCTTTTACAACATATCCGCAGTAGGGTGGAGGTAGAGAGAAGGGACTTGTTAGTCATTGGTATTTTTAGAATTTGATACCTACCCTCTTCCCTGGGATAGAGCCATAAGCAGACAGTTTGCATCTCTACAGAAGCAGAATTGCAGATAACGATGCAAAGACCCTTCACACATATTCCTCCAGGGTTATTTTCTTAATTAAAAACAAGCTTTATGACATAATTACGAATAATAAGAACGAAATTAGATATGTGTGCTGTTTCTTCATTCTTCATCAGTGTGAGCAATTAGAGTTTTGTATCGATTAGTATAGTGCATCAGTGGACCTGGTTTCCGATTTGGCCTTTTCCTCTGTACCGCCACCTTTTTATAATATTTACAATAATGTCACTGATCAAACTTAAGTTTAACTAGTTGAGGTGTCAAGGAAACTGATTTCACTGATATTTTGGAATGCAGTTTTATTTAGTTACTGGTATTTACCACTAACAAATGTATGCCAGTCATTGACTTCATTTAAAAAATTTAAATTTGATTTTTTTTAAATAGATGGGTTAATATCTAGAATGTTACTTGTGAATAATAGTTGTTTTAAATAGTCATAAAATGTTTTAGTCTGGCTTCATATATAATATTGTTTACTTTTCTTGTTCCTTTATTATATACGGTATATACACATTATGTTTTCTTGACATTATTTTGTTTTTAGACACCAAAGACTTTACTCTCTGCTGGACAGATTTCGAGCGACTGTGGCACCAGATACAATTAGCCCATTACCCAATGTGACCTCTCACCCGCTGGACGGAGAAAACCAATTACCATTAGAAACACTGGATCCTGATAAAGTAACAACTTCTCTTCATTGTCTTCTTTTTATTAATAATAGAATGATATGGGTGACAGAACTGCAACAGGCCATTATCTACCTGGGTATTAATGGCAGTTAACCACAAATAGTCATTATGGTCACATTGGAACTATAATTGGTACACATAAAGACACATAACGCTTGCTCATCCCTTCTTTTATTTTAATTTAGACTAATTATGATGCTTCTACTGCAGTGATGGCCAACCTATTTGACCTGTAGGTCTTCATAGGTGGGCCCTGAGTCCTTATGAGGACCTCACATTGCTTTGTTTCTTTTTAGTTTACCTAAATTATTTTACACTAAATCTTAAGCTTCTACTGCAGTGATCAGCAACTTATTTCACTGGAATGACCTCATATGTGGACATGCTTTCCCACAACAGAAAATTTGTCTTAACGTGGCTCTCATAACCTACTTAGGAAACTTTAGTTCTTATTAATAAACAACCTCTCCCAATTTTTTATGTGTCTGAATTAATATAAACGCATGTAATGAAAAGGCAAAAATAAAAGGAACAGATTAACTGAATGTTTTATTTCCTTTATATATTATATACTCTTTGCTGCCTGATCTTCCAAGTGCAAATCTGAGGAATTTTGTTGCATATTCAATTTAGTTTCTGGTACCCTTGAGAGAAGCTCTTTTATGGGCTTCGAATAGTTAAGTCTCTACCCTTTTTTCTCTCCACGTTCATTACAAATGTGTTAATTTTATTTTAAGGACTGGTATGTGTCGCTGGTTCGATCACAGTGCTATACACTCTCTGACTCTGCACTGCTGGAAGGCGCAGAGCTAGTGAATAGGATTCCACAATCTGATCGTCATTCCTTCATGACCAACAAGGTAAATCATTATCATAGTTATTGGGTTTGCGAATGATACTGAATTTAAATGGCCATTTAATTCAGCACATTTGTAAAGATGGTCTAAAAGCATGTGCACTTTCCACTAAGAAATTAAAGCAAATAAAATGTGTCCACAGCCTGATCCATATCTGCTTCATTACTGCAACCAATCGGGTTACAGGGGTGTGTCCCCTATTCAAGTTAATGGTGAGGTTTTTGTCAAACTGCTTAGATTCACAGGTTCAAGGGAACAGATCTTGTAATTTTTTTTTTTATTTTGTCCAGAAAATACAGATGCTCAAATTTTAAGAGAAAGCAGTTATACAGACTAGATATGGAGGGTGCAGTGATCCAAACAACCAAAAATGTAACCCATACCACATTTCTCTGTGCAGGCATCGAATACTGGTACCCACCTAAAACAGGGAAGCTATGAGTTAACTGGTCAGTGCAGTGTAACATGAGTCCACAGGGATGTACTATAAATCCTAGCCTTCCCTCACAGAGCCTCACACAGTGCGCTGGACTCATCAATCTGCTAATTACCCATGCAACAGCTAGTGGGCAGAATAGACTTAAGTAAACAAAGATTTAAAATTAAAATACATTTAGCTGTTATTAGTGTCATTTAAAAATAGATTTTTTAACATACAATCTTGTGCTCTTTAACATCACGAAAAACACTTATAGTGCATTCAGTGGCCCTTTAAGTGGGAACTATCATGTGAACAAAAGTAATGATAATTGAAATGGCCAAGACCAGGATCCAGCCGTACTACAAATTTAGAACTTTACCATCAAATAATTATTTCTTGTATTTTGTACATTTTGAGACATAACATTCTTTGTAATGTTGCTCCAGTCAACTCGCTGACTGGGAAATTCACCTGTCACATTGTGATAGTAGAGAGCACTGTGGGTACAGTTTCACACATAAAGCAGGAATTTCCTCAACCACCGCCTCAACTTAGACAGCAGATAAAGACACTGTATGTTATTCAGCGCACATTTTCACATAAAAATCCTAATATGTTTTATGTTTCAAAATTTTCTTTTGATGCAGTAGGGAATTTGCTCTTACAAACAAAACATTGTAGACTGCATTTGTTTTTCTAGATTTTAATTCTCATTTATCAATAAATTTGTTCTCTTGCATTTCAGCAATTCAACTTAAGCCTGCTTGCTCCCTGCCTGGCGTTGGGTGTGGAGCAGATCTCAGGAGAGCAGAACACCTTTTTCCAGACATCGCACACGTTACTTCTTGATCTCATATCCCAGTGTGTGCAACAGCTGCCAGAGGGCCACCAGGTTTTGCAGCCTCTGCAGCAGACTGAGAGTTCAGATTATTGGGACAAGTTGAGCATTCTCTTCGGTAATCCATACATCAAAATGAGTTCATTATTGAAAAGAAGAACATTGTCTAAATAATAGAAATATATAAAAAGCTTTCATAACTTTACAGTTGTAAAGATCAGTATAAAGAGCTTTTCAGTTTGTTTTTGATTTTAAAAACGGCCAAAGAAAGCTCAAATTAAAAGTAACGGTTTTCCCACTGGCTGGGAAAATGTAATCTACTTGTGTTACATTTCCCCATGCGCTGCCAATAGAATTATGCAGTAAATTGACAGATGCACGTATTTCAGCTGTATTTTAAGAAAGTGTTGATAAAACATTGAAGATTGGTTCTTTTTCACCATAAGATCAACTCGTTTTAAAATAACCATAAATTGCAAAAGATGTTTATGCTGATGTTTAGTACTTAAAGGGCAACTCAATTCAGCACAATTTGGACCACAACACATTAAAGATATCGTAAAAGCAAAAGCATGAAATACTTTTATAATTTTTGAAATACATTCATTTTTCACTGGAAAATAAAATAAAATCTGTGTTTGCATTTTATAACAAATTGCCCACTTGCTTTTGCATTACTTTAGCCAGTTGGGTTCAGACAGCTTACATTTCCATTTTTTGAAGGGAATGGATCTTGTAGTTTTTTGTATTTTTTTATGGCAGAAAGTTCAGGTTTCTGCTCTCTTGCCTCTCTGGTATTTTTTTTTTTTTTGTCCTTGGAGCTGGAAACGGCCTTTTTGGAGTTTGAACAATGCACCTATAACAAATCTATCTGTGCAAGACTAGTATGCTCTACTCTCCTAAACAGGACAGCTATGGGTTAACTGGTCGGTGCAGAGTCAATGGAAAAACTGCTATCAATCACTCTCTTCCCTATAAATAATCATCACACTGCGCACTCGGCTATATGTTATTACTCATGCAAAAGCCAGTAGGCAGGATAAACCTTATATGTAAACAGAGACTTAAAAGTTTAGATTTTTGTTTTAATCTGTTAGTGTAGTTAAATAAATAGACCATTTTAACATAAAACATTGTGCTCTCTCACACCACGAAGAGCACTTACAGTGAGGTGAATGGTCCTTTAATAATGAAAGCTTGAACTTTACAGTTGCCATTTAAGTAACATGCTGCAAAGATAACACACATTTATTCAATTTTAAATTCTAAAATAACATATTAAATTACACTAGCTTCGAATAACCTGTTATTGATTTGTTTAAATGTTGGTAATAATTCTGTATGTTGTAATATTGTATATATTTTTATTGCAGTAGATGCCACAGTGTACCATTCTATTGTCACCTTGTGCCGGGCCGTGTCTCAGTATCTGCTTTTGCTGCCTAATCTGCCTCAAGTATTTCACATCGAGCAACAGAAAGAAAAAGATTTTGTGAAGTTTATGGTGCTTTCCGTGGAGGTAAGATTAAAGACAATTGACAATATTGAGTATTGCTGATGGTGACATTTTTCAAAAAACAAAAACTAGAATCCCTTTTGAAAGTGCTGTTTCATATAATTTAATAATACTTGGGTGTGCAAGTCTTGTTATGACTAACCAAATTAAAGCCCCCTTAATTCAGCACAATTTGGACCACGTCACAGCAAATAGTTCCTAAACGCATGTTGAATTTTTGAAATGCGTGCTTTTTTCACTTAGAATTCAATTGTCTTTGTTTACAACAGTCACTGACTGCCCACTGCAGACCTATAGCTCTATGTAGTGAGCAAAAAGAAAGTGCTAACCCTTAACAAATCCATCTGTGCAGAGCACATAATGCAGGTATCGCCTAAACAGGTCAGTTATTGGTTAACTGTACAGTTAAGCCCTAAGTTCAGGGGAAAACTGCGATCAATCACTGTCTTCAACTCGTGCTTGACTATCTGTTATTATTTATGCAACAGCCAATAGGCAGGAGAGACTGTGTGTATAAACCGACTTCAACTTTAGATGTTTTAGCTGTTACCAGTGTAATTGAAAAATAGATAAGTTTAACTTACAATTTTGTGCTCTTTTATACCATGAAGAGCACTTACAGTGAGGTAAATTGCCATTTGAAACTTTCTTGAGAAAAAAAAGCATCTTACAAGAGATATGATTGCTTTTATATAAGTTCACCCAAAGTCAATAAAAGGCTTCATCACTTTTCATGACAAGAAATTTGCAACAGACAAGCGGTCATCCCTTAAAGGGACTCTGTCAGCCCAAAATCAAGTAGTTTCATTTTTGGTTATTTTATAGAGCTGCGCTGTAAATTGGGTGTTCATTTTTTTCTAAAGTGAATCAATACTGGGAAATTTCATGTTTTTGTTGCAAAGGAGCGGCTTGTACATTGGCTTCTTTTGATGTGTTAATAAGGATTACAGTCTGTCTCTGCAATGGCTAAAATAAAGAGCTGAAATGTTATGTGGCAGTTACATGCTCTTTCAAATCAACTTCCTGTCGGGGTGACAAGGCTAGAAGAAAAAAGAAAAAAAGTGTTCACCTGACAAAATAAATGGGTTCTTCATAGTAAGGGCCGTCAGACTCCATAGATAACTTTGAAATTGCCTGGATATATTTTTTAAATAAAAAGCCCTTATAGGGTTGGGTAACTAGAGACATTGATCCAGGGAGTAATCCAATTGCAAATGTTTGGGGTCAGGACAGAAATGCCTCCCTTCTGAGACAATTGGTCTCAATGGTGTATTTTTTTTGCCTTCCTCTGGATCAATTAACAATTTAAAATAAACAAATCACATATTACAATGATCAGAGGAGATTTAAAAAGAGTGAACTTGATGGACTAATAATCTTTTTTTCTTCTTCAAATACTATTTTACTATGTTACTCTATTGATTTTTTATTCCCATGTACAACTCCTCTACTCTACTCTGTCTATTGTACATTTCCTAGTAGAAGTACAAACTGATGAGCTTGTGCCATTTTGGTGCAGTTAATGTGAACTCATGGATGTGTCTCTGTCTGCAGGCAGTGACCTGGCATTTTGTACATGAGCAAATCCCACTGAGTGTTGATCTCCAGGCTGTCCTTGACTGCTGCTGTCTGACTCTTCAGCAGCCCAACCTGTGGAACTTGCTGGCTTCAGAGTTTGTGACACAGGCCTGCTCACTTATAACATGCATTAGATTCATCATCGAGGCAGGTAAGTGTATAGATTGTCCATGCCATATAAATTACATTGTTCAAAATGTGCAAATGAGAAATACGAAAACTGCGCTAAATTGGGCATTACATCACCAAAGCGCAGCACTATGGGGGAAAAAAAGCGCCCTAAGTGTGTATTTAAATGCCCACAACGCAATTTTGACCGATATCCCGAGATTTAGCACTCTGCAGGGACCGGGAGCAAAAAAGAGCGCTATCGTGAAACCGTGCTCAAAGGGGTAATGCAAACCGGAGTGTACCTGTATGGTATTGGATTAAAGAGTGAAGCCTTTGTGGACCAATGTGCATGTCCCTGCCCAGGTCCACAGAATGCAGTGGAATAACTGTATTTCTGAGCAGGTAATACATATTTTTTTAAATTAGACCTTCAGGTTGCACTTTTATGATAGGAATCAGATTGGTTGATTACTGTGAGTAATTGCCGATTACAACCTGGGACTGTTTTTAGTGTAAATCTATGGACAACTGAAAAGGCTGGGCATGCTCAAACCCCAGGAAGTAATCTGCCTACAATTTTCCTTGGGGCCTGAGCATGTTTTTCTCAATTTTTTGCACATTACTTTACAATGAAAATAGCAATTATTGTTAATACAAAACAAGAGGAGTAAGTTGCACAAACTACAGAACCTAATCAATAGAAAAACCACTTTAAAGCACTACATTTTCTAATATGGAATAAAATAAATTGTAACCTTTATTTTGATATAAAAATAATTCATAGATAATCTGCAGGAATTTATATCCTTTGCTGCAATATTTTGCTTAGCCTATATCCCCTGGAAATAATGTCTTCTAGTTTATAACATTTACACATGGAGAAATGGAGCTGCTCTATAATATCATTCAGAGCCTTTTATTACAACCTTTATATATAAAGTCAGATTGCTCTGTCGGGAAATACCTACTGTGTTCAGTCCTTCAGCTTATGATCTGTAGATGTGTTCCTAGAAGACCAAGTGCTAAACAAAACCGTGTTAAATGGGTCAATTTTAAAATAGAATAAATCACAGGCAAATTCGATTTTAAAATTCCTTTTATGGCTCTTGGTGTTTTGGAATGATACACAATCATCGAATCCTTGTTACTCGGAGATGTGCCAGCCTAAAACTGTTATTTCCAATGGGATATATATATATATATATATATATATATATATATATATATATATATATATATATATATATTTATTCATAATGTGCCTCACAAGATGTTGGGATACCAGCTAACAGTCACTTGGAGATGCAGCATGTTAAAACGCCAAGTTTTTTTATTTTTTTATTTTCTTTTAAAAATCAATCCAAATCTCAATGATCTGAGGTCTTCATAGTTTTTCATAAGTGAGGAGAAAACATAGAATAGGGACGGGGAGAGACGCGCACACCTCCTGGTGCCAGTAAAAAATGATATGACGTCATATAAGCATAAAATCAGAACACTCATTAGGAGACACCACAATGTGAGGTATAGATGTCACATAATTGGAATATCCCTTCTTAGACCGTCTTTGGGGTTCCCGATCCTCCTCTGTGTCGCAGGCCTTTTTCTTCTTACTGGAGTGTATCTGAAAAACACCTCCACTGGAAACCACTTTTTATACCACCTGACGTGTGTGGCTATTTGGAGTATATATGTCTCCTATGTCCCTTAGTGTATCCCCAGGGAGTAATCCCAGATGTGGATCACCATGGATCAATGGCCTTATAAACCACACAGGTATTTAGAATTTTAGTATTTATATATTTATAGTATACTTTATAGTATCAATGTATAAACACGTATACTTAACAAGTAATAAAAAAAAATCTAAAAACGTAATCTATACTTTAAGACTTGTTTCTCCATAATTATATGGCTTACTCAGTGATAGTGTGTGTGTATATTTGTGTGTGTATATACAGTGGATATAAAAAGTCTACACACCCCTGTTAAAATGTCAGGTTTCTGTGCTGTAAAAAAAATGAGATAAAGAGAAATCATTTCAGAACTTTTTTCACCTTGAATGTGACCTATAAACTGTACAACTCAATTGAAAAACAAACTGAAATCTTTTAGGTAGAGGGAAGAAAAAATATAAAAATAAAATAATATGGTTGCATAAGTATGCACACCCTTAAACTAATACTTTGTTGAAGCACCTTTTGATTTTATTACAGCACTCAGTCTTTTTGGGTATGAGTCTATCAGCATGGCACATTTTGACTTGGCAAGATTTGGCCACTCTTCTTTGCAAAAACACTCCAAATCTGTCAGATTGCGAGGGCATCTCCTGTGTACAGCCCTCTTCAGATCACCCCACAGATTTTCAATCTGATTCAGGTCTGGGCTCTGGATGGGCCATTCCAAAGCTTTAATCTTCTTCTGGTGATGCCATTCCTTTGTTGATTTGGATGTATGCTTTGGGTCGTTGTCATGCTGAAAGATGAAGTTCCTCTTCATGTTCAGCTTTCTAGCAGAAGCCTGAAGGTTTTGTGCCAATATTGACTGGTATTTGGAACTATTCATAATTCCCTCTATCTTAACTAAGGCCCCAGTTCCAGCTGAAGAAAAACAGCCCCAAAGCAAGATGCTGCCACCACCATGCTTCACTGTGGGTATGGTGTTCTTTTTGTGATGTGCAGTGTTGTTTTTTGCCAAACATTTCTTTTGGAATTATGACCAAAAAGTTCAAACTTGGTTTCATCACACCATACCGTCTCTTCCCACATGCTTTTGGGAAACTTCAGATGTGTTTTTGCAAAATGTAGCCTGACTTGGATGTTTTTCTTCGTAAGAAAAGGCTTTCGTCTTGCCGCTCTACCCCATAGCCCAGACATATGAAGAATACGAGAGATTGTTGTCACATGTATCACACAGCCAGTACTTGCCAGATATTCCTGCAGCTCCTTTAATGTTGCTGTAGGCCTCTTGGTAGCCTCCCAGACCAATTTTCTTCTCGTCTTTTCATCAATATTGGAGGGAGCTTCAGTTCTTAGTAATGTCACTGTTATGCCATATTTTCTCCACTTGATGATGACTGTCTTCACTGTGTTCCATGGTATATCGAATGCCTTGGAAATTCTTTTGTACCCTTCTCTTGACTGGTACCTTTTAACAATGAGATCCCTCTGATGCTTTGGAAGGTCTCTGTGGACCATGGCTTTTGCTGTTGGATGCAACTAAGAACATTTCAGGAAAGACCAACTAGAGCAGCTGAACTTTATTTGGGGTTCATCAGAGGCACTTTAAATGATGGCAGGTGTATGCTGATTCCTATTTAACATGATTTGGAATGAGATTGCTTAATTCTGAACACAGCTACATCCCCAGTTATAAGAGGGTGTGCAGACTTATGCAACCACATTATCTTTCTTTTCTTTTTTTCTTCCCTCCACCTAAAAGATTTTAGTTTTTTCAATTGAGTTGTACAGTTTATAGGTCACATTAAAGGTGGAAAAGTTCTGAAATGATTTATCTTTGTCTCATTTTTTTACAGCACAGAAACCTGACATTTTAACAGGGGTGTGTAGACTTTTTATATCCATTGTATATGTATATGTATATATGTGTATATATATATATGTATGTATATATATATATATATATATATATATATATATATATTTATTTATATATTTATTTATTTATTTATTTAAAACAAGCATATATTGAACACCATATGCCTGTCTAAGACATTTTCATGTGATATGACATCTATACCTCATATTGTGGGGTCTCCAAATGGGAGTGTTTTGATTTAATGTTTATTTGACGTCTAAAATATAGTTTTTTAAAGTGCATTAGGAGGTGGTGCACGTCTCTCCTTTCCCTGTTTTTCTCCTGACATACTTCGAGGACTACTACATGGGCAGTGTTCTATGAGAGAGCTGCAAATGTCCAAATTGTGTTGCATGGATCTACCCCAGTAAGGTGTCCTACATTTCCTCCAATACATAAAGACAAAAAGTCACCTACTCTCCCATATTATTAAAATGGCGAAAGAGACTGGGACTGCACCTTCTTGATGCATCCTTTTTTTTGAGGTTGGACTAGATATTTCTATCATTATATTTTGTCCATGAGGAACTTTGCTTTCCGGTGACCCATTATTTTATATGGGGAGATTGGTATAGCTGTGTATTCATTTATTTATATATTGTTTTTGACAGACCTGTCCGCGCTATGAACATAGTACGCACACCTAAGGTGCGGTACACTGGTGTCCCGTATATATTGTTTCAGTTACAAATGTGTAACGAACTCTGTGATGGTATCATTTCTATATCTTGTTCCATTACAGTTTCTCTGTTCCCTTTTACAATTAATGTACAAAATGATCTGAATGATGTTTAAGAGCAAATCCATTTCCCATATATGTAAGTGGGATTAACTATAAGGAAGGGCAGCAATGTTAATGAGGCAGTAATTGGTCAGCTATTACATTAATTATTACTAGGAGTTAGTTGGAATATAATAATTATTGTAGATATGGATTAATCCCCAATATATTATTCAATGGAAGCAACATCTTGCAGCAAAGGATATCATTCCTACATATTCTCTATGGATTGTTATTGAATCAATAAAAAAGGTTGTTTTATTTTTCCCATATTTTAAAAGAGTGCTTTAAAATGTATGCCTTTCTCTTTATTTTCCCATTAGAAAAAGGTTTACCTTTATGCTTGGTCAGTGGATTAGAAATACAAGTAAAAAGTGGAAGTTTTCTGTAAGAATCTACATTTTTGAATAACATTCAATTAAGTATTTTACCTATAGCTTTAAATATATAATACATTTCTATGGCATAGATTTATTCATTTCCAATTTTGTTTACTATTCTGCCTGAGCTGAATAATATTGGTTTGGTCAGATTGGTATTTTCTGATTATCTGCTTCTTTTGACATAATTTGCCAAAATCAACATCATTTAGCTGAGCACACAATACAAATTATGAGAAAAGGTTACCTTTTTAGCTTTTTTCTGAAAGAAAGAAAAAACATCCTACACAGACGGGCACAGTTTTATAACTGAAAAAAAACCCCACCAGGCAGTACTTTAATTGCAATGAACAGGTTCCCGTTTTTTATTCAAAGCTTTTAGCAAAAGACAACACATAATGCACAAAAGCATAAAAGGATCTGTGAAAGGATCTAATAATGTTTCAAGGCTCAGGTTCCACAATAGCAGGACTTAATACACTGGTCGCTTGAAGCCTATTCCATCATTATATGGACCCCATAGTGCTCCATGTCACAGAACCTTTCATTAGATTTAGGGGAATTATCACAGTGTGGTTTGTTCTTTGTAATATCACTAAGAACACCGATAACCCTAGGACAGTAACAAAAAGCAAAATAATTTCAAACAGGAATGCAGCAGTTCACCTAAAACAATTATGTGGAATTAGCGGTAGAAAAAGAGAGATATATTAATGCCACTCTATAGATACCGACTAAAATGGGGAATGGTCTAAAAGACCAAACTTAAACAGAAAGATTTTGTGACCTAATAAAGTTCAGAAAGGAAGTTCAATGGTGGATAATTTAGCAGCAATGTGCAGAAGTACTACCTTACAGTAAGGGTAAAAGTTATGTGGAACTGGGCGGAACTACCACAAGTGCACCCGGTGCAATAATATATTTTTTTTTTTATTATTCCCTGGGGCTCCAAACCCCACCGACACAAACGCAATCTCCCCCCGCCCTCAGCCTCACCAGCACTGGCTTTTTTGGCTGAGGCACGTCTTGTGGCCGGGGCAGAGAATCCTAACCGACGTCACATAAATGTAACATCATTCAGGATTCCCTGCCCCAACTATAAGGTGCGCAGCTGGGAGACTGCGAGGCACAGCAGCAGGTGAGGCCCATGGTGTGCAGCAGGAGACTAGGAGGAGCAGGGGTAGATTGGGCTGGGGTGAGAGCAAGGAGGAGTAGGCATATGGTGGACTAGGAGCCGCAAAGAGTACGGTTGGGGGGGAGCGTATGTGGATGGGTGTGATGTGGGCCCCAGGTACATTTTAAAAAATCTAAATGCATAAAAGGTGAAAAAAACAAAATATAAAAATATATGTAGATCGGTTCCCAGCGATAGGAGTGTTAAGAGAAACCGCTCTAAATGGGCAGTTTAACATGGGGGGGATAGTGGAAGTCATGGAAGAAAAATACAAAATTGAAATTTAAACTTTTTTGTTTTATGTACATTAGCAGAAAAATACATTTTAAATTAGTGATGTTGAAGCTTCTGGCTCATCCTGGACTCTGTTTTTTTGTTGTTGTTTTTTGAGAATCAGAGCATTAAACAGAGTTTGGCAGCAAAAACAGCATTATAGCGAGGCAGTGCGTTATACAGGGAATTACAGGTCAAAATAGCGCTATATCGAAACAACGCTAAAAGGATTAGCGTTAAGCAGGGTATACCTGTATATAAATACAAGCATGCCCCTTTTAACTCTGTAGATGTGTTCCTAGAAGACAAAGTGCTAAACAATTCAGTTTTAAATGGGTCAATTTTAAAATAGAATAAATCGCAGGCAAATTAGATTTTTAAAATCACTTTTACGGCTCTTGGTGTTTTGGAATCATTGAATCATTGTTACTCGGGGGTGTGCCAGCCTAAAACTGTTATTTCCAATGGGTGTGATATAGATATATATATATATATATATATATATATATATATATATATATATATATATATATAGATAGATATAGATATATTCGATATCGCTTAACACGGATTAACTACAAAGCTGTTTTTGCCTGACACATCCCACTATATATATATATATATATATCTTCACTTAGTCAAACAGCCTTTCAATGGAAATGGTAGGTCAAACACAATAAAGACATTTAGACATGTCAAGAAGAAGCATAACACCATCCTTAGGCTAAGCTAGATAGAATGGGCAGGCTAGATGGGCTTTTACGATTCCTATTTCCACCAAATCAATGTTTCTGTATTTAATTTGTCTTTTTCTTTTATACAGTTGCAGTGGAACCTGGTGATCAACTTCTGAATCCAGAAAGGAAAAAGAACAGCTCCACAAAAGAGCCAGAAGGCGACGAAGTGGATTCCGGTGTATTGAGTAAGGAACAAGAGCAGCTTCCTAGAGATTTAGATTTTTCTCTATTGTTAAAGTGATGTTAAGAGAATACTAACATTTGTTATTAGACTGTGTACATATACTATTTGATTAATATAATTGTATATTTGGTTTTTATTCCCTTAAATATACTTCTCTACTTAAATTAAACCGTTTAACAATTATATTGGCAAAATAATTTATAAATTCCGCAGCCATGTTTTTCATAAATGATTATGGAAATGCTTGCTGTTGAAAAAAAAGTTTCATTTTTAAAATACTGAACTGACTAAATGAATATGCTAATGTGTCTTTTTACTCCCTAATTTACTTTCAATATTATCTTCTAGTTATCCGTTTAGAGCTATCCATTATTGTGTGTTAATATTTCATTATTATTGAATGAATGTAAAATAAATGAATGACAAAGACACATGCAGTACTATCCGATTCAAACAATATGCATTCCTTTTAGAAGCTTCATTTATCAAGATGGCCTGTGAAACCATGGCTGAAATGGTAGACTCCCTGCAGACAGTCTTGGTGTTTGGGCACAAGAGGAACATCAACATTTCAGCATTCCTCACTCCTGTATTTAGGAACATTATCATCAGCTTGGCTAGATTACCTATAGTGAATGGCTACACCAGGGTACCTCCTTTGGTAAGCATATTTGTTTCTATTTTTAAGAACGTCTTTTTTTTTTTTTTTTTGCTGTATTTTCCGGTGTTCTATTTAATCTTGTTTTATTTTTTTAATTTGCTAGTTTTATTTTAGCAATTTGAAATTATTATTTTTGATTGCAATCTAACTGGATAGTTAAACTACTTTATTAGCATTAATATTTCTAACGTGCCAGTATTGGCTGAGGGTTTTTTACAGAGTTATAATAAATTAAAGTCGGTACAATTAGCAATTGACAAATGTAAAGCTTAAATACCATACAGTACGGGTGGCTGTGGTGCAGTAGGACATTCAGATTGTGTTAGTGGTGTCATTATTACGATCCTTTAAACAGATACTTTAAAGATATACAGCCTTATTAAATTGCGATTTGGCCAATTGAATAGGGCTCTATATAAGCACAGAGCATATTTTTTTAGTGAATACCTTGCTTTTGGATAGAAGTTCACTAACTAAAAACTTATGTAAAAAAATATATGCTCTGTGCCCAATTCAATTGGCCGAATCGCAATTTAATAAGGCTGATAGCCTGGTAGAGAGAAGCAACTTGTTCCACCTAGTAGGTGTAACTCCACAAATGTCCTGAAGGAGGGAGTGAGAGGAGATGGGGAGAAGAAAAGCAAGCCTTTTGAACAGGGAAATTGGGAGATTATTTGGAGATAAGGGCACATATACAAGGGGATGCACTCTTAGGCCCTCATTCAATTGCAATTTGGCCAATTGAATAGGGCTCTAAATAAGCACATAACATATTTTTTTTAAAGACGTTTTTAGTTAGTGAAAACCTTGCTTTTGGATAGATGTTTACTATGTGCTTTTTTAGAGCCCTATTCAATTGGCCAAATTGCAATTGAATGAGTTGGTAACTAGGAACCAGAACATGGCAGCCTCTGTGGAAGTGTTTTGAGTTCTCTTTATTCCACATGTTTCAGCTCTGTGGACATTGCAGATTCCATTTATTAAAATGAAGACCTCTCTTCACTCGCTGACCCAAATTAACCCTTTGGTCAGTTAGATTTTTGTTAGTATTTCATGTAAAAAAGTCAAACCTAGAATTTGTATTCCATTACACTTACATTTTTGCACAGGTCTGGAAACTTGGTTGGTCCTCTACAACTGCAGGGGAATTTGGAACATCACTTCCTGAAATCCCGGTAGAATTCCTACAAGAAAAAGAAGTCTTTAGAGAGTTTATCTACCGTCTTAACACACTGGGTGAGTTATGTTAGAATATGAAAACCAAAGAGCTTTTTTTCATAAATTATATTTATAGATGAATTTGAAATCCTTACAACAAATGAGGCTCCTGACTACTATCTGTGATATTGTATTGAGGTCTCTGTCCTTTTCTAATGTAATATGAAACCTATGTGTTCATTTGCTAAATTATGTTGTTATGAATTCTCACTTTTATGTATATTTATGTTTGAGATTCTAGAAAAATGAAATATCCCCAAAACATTAATTCATGGCCTAAAAGCTCTGTATGCGTGTCTCACTACTAAAATTTGACAACTAGATGAAGATTTTGTCGGGTATCTGTACAAGGATACCAAATTACAAAGATAGCTGAATACTTTCATACAGGTGTCTGGATTTAAGATTGACAATCAAAAGTCAGAAATGGTTTTAATCACTGATGCAGGTAAAAATACTGTACATACAGCTTTCAATTATAAGTGAGTGGATAGCAAACTGACATAGCTTCATGTAAACATTACCACAACATATGAGCGTTAGTGATGTAGATTACCCTGAGCTCTGCTCCAATCTAGTAGGATTGTCAAGATAACAAAAATCCTGGCTTGTCCGTGTTGCAGCTAAGAAAACAAGTCTTACCAAAGATATTATACCTCTTTAGGTATATTATCTTTATTAAGACTTGTGCGTAAAAGTGATCGACTTCTAAGAAAATATTACAATCTGGGCATGGAAGAGACCCAAAATTAAGCAAAAGACCAAAACAGGCAACTAACTCTGGGTTCGGAGTATATTAAAGTATTAGGTGGCTGTGCAGATCACATCCATGACAGAATGGTATACAGCATCAGTCCATAAGTCTGAGATCATGGGAAGGTATTGAGCATTGGGGTTTTCATTCTTCATCTATTAATTACTACATGTAGATAGATAAGTTAAATGGACAGAATAATAAAAACCCATTTATGTAATATTGCATATCATTATAGGACATTTACAAAGGAAAACATTGCTTAATAAACAAACATTTGACAATTCTCATTCCAATTCTTAAGAACCAAAATATCCAGAAACAATTGCAGATGGAGAGCTTAATAATTCCATTTCAATTAAGTTAATAAAATAAAAATTGAGTTTAAAATATAATTATTTTAAATAGAAAACATGTTGACATAAATGGCATTTGGTAATATCTTTACTATGAGACAAAAAAATCTATATATTTTAGGTACATTTATTAAAACTAATAGCAACATGTTTACATTCACTTTTGATTTCTGGTTTATTTTTAGAAGACCGTGAATATTTGTATAAAATTCACGGATTTATGTCTTGGTTGTAAAATAATTTTAAATATTGGGTGAGGGTACTAGCACATGATGCTGGGAACCTAGTGATGCATCTGGCTCTGGCATATTGTCATTTTTGCTTTTGATTTGTGTGTAAAAGTCAATCTTATAAGGTTCCTTTTTGCCCTTAGGATGGACAAGTCGCACTCAGTTTGAGGAGACGTGGGCCACTCTCTTGGGAGTTCTCGTGACTCAGCCTATTGTAATGGACCAAGAAGAAAGTCAGCAAGAGGTGAAGAAATAAAAACTTTAAAGTAGAGTGCATTGAAACCATAAAACATTTCATTTACTTTAATGACTGATGCTAACTTTAAAATATTCCCAGCTGCCCAATAATGATCCATCACCAATCTAGTATATTGTGAACCAATGCACTTACGGCCATCAGAGAGACTATATTTCTACCATTGCCTAAGACATACAATAAATTCTTCTTTCAGACTGCGACCTACTCAGTAGCACGTACAATAATAAAATTAATCTGGAAAGTAATATAGTTATTTAGAAAGTAATTAGCAATTCATGTAAAAGCGTCTGGCCGAAGCAATTCACAAATGTTAAACAGTTTAGTGTTTAGCAAAGCTTAACCAAAAAATAAATAAAGGACAAAGCATATTTTCCAGTATTATAAATTCTTGTATAATTTAAAATTATGATTAGTAACAAACTCTTTGTCCAATGAATGTTTTTGCAAATAATTGCATTGTCTTACTGTAACAATTAATTAATAATTACATTGTAGTAAGAAGATGTAAGCTAATAACTATGGGCCATATTAAATTTGAAGGCTGTAGCACCAGTACACCAGCTAAGCCTGCAGGCTTGAAATCTGCTGCAGTTACAGCGCTATTACATTTAACCATGCCGCGACCAACGGGCCAGAGACCAAAAACCCATTAACCATTATTGCGCACTTTGCATTTGCGGCCGTGAACATGATCAATTAGTTCAAACCCGTAATTACGGGTTTAGACGGAACCAATGGTACAAGAGAATCGTCATCATTACGTCACAGAAAAATGGAGGTTAGATTTTAAAGCTTTAAGGGTTTAAATTTTGAGTTACGATCTGACCCGCATTCCAGAAATGATGAAATATTAATAAATCTGTAAATATGATATTCAATGCGAGTTCCATTATATGTATTAACATATTTATTGCCGGGATTGATAGAACACGGAAATGAAACATTAAAAATGTTTTTTTATATAGGAGATTTGCAAGCTTGAGAATGTTGTGCTATTATTTTTAATACCAAACATCACTTTCCCTTTCCTTATTAGTACAGTATTGTGTTGATATTTGCATTTACAGTGCTACGGATAGGACTTTAACCCCCTTTGTGGCTACTCTCTAGTACCTGTAGGCTTTTTGGCTCCATTTGTGGGTTATGGGTTTGAACACAAGGATTAGTAGCAATTTAATAGCAATTTTCGTACGTAATGGTTACGTTCTTGACCAATAAAAGGTTTTGGAGCAACCGTGTTCAGATTGTGACATCCCGTAGGGTTTTTCCACCTGTAACCCCGCAGATCGTTTGCGGGTAGCTTTAAGAGGCCAATTTAATAGCCGTAAATCTTGCAGGCTACATTACAGGCTACGGCTTTACGCGTTGGGGGAATTTAATAGGGCTGTATGTTACTCTCCATGTGTATATGCTGAGTATTTGCAAATCACAAGGGAGTCCTTGGTAAACATTAGATTGAATGTTTTTTAATTATACAATGTTTCTGGAAATAAGGTGTGTAGAACAGCAGGTAGATAAAAATTGTTATCTTCACCTGTAGCTTGTAAACATTTCAAAATTACAAAATAGTTATGTCAACTGGATCCTTGTTCATGTGCCATACTGTGCTGTAGCCACCGGACTACTATACAAATAAGAACAAATTACAGAAGATTGACGCAATATTCTTAAAATCCCATAAAGTGGAAATGTTAAAAATTGTATATGTAGATCCTATTTTATACATAAAATGTCCAAAGAAAGATATTTTGTTGACTTGGTTGAAAACAGATGTTGATTTATTTCTGGGCAAAATAGATTAATCTGCAGTAGTTTACCAGATGGGACATTAATGCAAATCTCTACACTACTTCAACCCTTATTGTTTGTATTTATATGGAGGGTAGATCATTACCCTACACATTTTGTTTCCTGTGGAAGATATGTAATTCCAAATAATATCACATTATTTCATTGAGTTAAACATGGTGGGTTTCATTTTTATTTAATGTCTTTGTGTTACAGGAAGATACAGAGAGGACCCAGATCAATGTCTTGGCAGTACAAGCTATTACGTCACTGGTGCTCAGTGCAATGACCATTCCTGTTGCAGGCAATCCAGCTATCAGCTCCTTAGAGCAGCAGCCACGAAACAAGACACTGAAAGCTCTTGACACAAGGTGTGTTTTTGTATTGAGAATTCTACTATAGCATAAAGAAACGTTTTGTTCTTGTCCTGTCCCTTCTGGATCGCTGCCTTGTTGTGGCTTTAGTACTTCTAGGTCTGATAGGAATGCTAGGTTCCCAAGGTATTTACTACCCATTAGTTAATAGTCTATATACAATGTGGGAAAATAAACTAAAGTCTTTATTAATAAGGGGTAACAACGGCGATATCATAAACACAATTGATATAAAAAATCCCGGATTGGAAAAAGAAGATATAAAAAAGGCTGGTTGATGTGTGAGCATATACCGTATTTTTCGCCCTATAAGACGCACCGGCAGATAAGACTCACCTAGTTTTTAGAGGAGGAAAACAAGAAAAAAAAAATCTGAATCAAACACAAATACACTTTACACACCTACATTACACACAAATATATATATATATATATATATATATATATATATATATATATATATATATATAGATACACATACATACATATACATACACACATAAATATACATACACATACATACATATATACACACACACATACACACACACACACACACACACACATACATACACACACACATACATACACACACACACACACATACACATACATATCCATATACTGCAGCATTTGGGAGCCCTTGACCCTCCCTGACCCTCCTGATCCTCCCTGACCCCCCTGATCCTCACCTTTATAGATACACATACATACATATACATACACACATAAATATACATACACATACATACATACATATATACACACACATACATGCACACATACACACACATACACATACACACATACATATCCATATACTGCAGCATTTGGGAGCCCTTGACCCTCCCTGACCATCCTGATCCTCCCTGACCCCCCTGATCCTCACCTTTCTTCTGATCTCTGCCATCTTGATCTCACCCCAGCGCTTCCTACCAGCACTCCTCGTGTACTGCAGCGTTGCGTGTGTGACGTCACTAGGACGCACCGGCCGACGCGATGCTGGTAGGAAGCGCTGGGGTGAGATCAAGAGGACAGAGGCAGTTTGAAAAGGTATATTCGCCGTAAAAGACGCACCAACTTTCCTCCCCCAGTTTTGGGGAAGAAAAAGTGCGTCTTATACGGCGAAAAATACGGTAACCACTTTGTTGGTAATATAAACTCTAAATAGAGGGGTTCATGAAGTTACACCTAACAGTATTGCAGAGGAAAAATTGCATGGCTTATCCAAATGAATTAATCCTGTCTGTGCAATTATCAGAAATATATAATGCACATAAATACATGTAGTGCTTCTGGATATATAGGGTATTAGTGACCCTTTGGGGTTCACAATATTAATAGCCTGGAATGATCTGTCCTTTGGATGTAGAGATTTATCTCTCTTAATGGTTTGCCAAGATCTATTTAGACCATGTTTATCTGTTTCCTGGTCATGGCACAAGTTGTACAAAATGCACAATACAGACTTAGGAGCTCTTAAGTCTTTTGTCTTAATAGGACTATAATATATATATATAATGTCCCTACTGGGCATCTTCTCTTAGAGAGATTAAGCTTCTGTTTTTCCCATACTCCATTCCAGAGTTTAACATGATATGGAAACAACAGTGCACAGAGAGTAAATAGAAGCCAGCAGGCAAGCTATTGCTTTAAGCACCGTCTATTGCGTGCTCGATATAACTAGTATCCAGACAACAACATTCACTCATATGGAAACGGACAGGGAGGGTAAGCATGCAACCTCTAAATATTAAAATACAATACTGTTAGTAGAGAGGACGCCGGCGTGCCCTTAGCTGCAAGGCATGCCACGTCATCAGCTTTCAAAAAGACTTTAAACCGGCTTATCTAATTTCCACATTAAATATTCATTATTGCTTATTCCGGGAAATATGGTAGCAGCCAGTTACTTTACAAACAAAGGTGCTGCCTACATGTTCTCAGAATCTAGTAAATCCTAGCTTTGTAATATCTTTTTCTTGTAAGGGTCATTGGCCATATAGAGTTTGGTATTTCCAGCTAACACTGTTTCTTATGCATGATTGTGTTTGAGGTGACGGTTTCTCTGAATGTGTGTTGCAAGACATTAGTATACATACACTTACAAAGTGTCTGATACACAGCTGTTTTTATTATTCTCAGTCAATTTGAATACTGATTTTCTTTTCTTGTTTCTTTTTTCAATTAGGTTTGGAAGGAAGTTGATTGTTGTGAGAGGAATTGTGGAGCAAGAAATCCAAGCAATGCTGTCTAAGAGGGATAATATTGCAACACATCACTCATACCAGGCATGGGACCCTGTTCCTTGTATGTCTGCCTCAGTTACAGGTACAAGACATCTGTTTCAAAGGATAGCAATTCATGGTGGAGCTCTGACGTTTTAATGCAATTACTTTACTTATCCAACTACTACTGCTGCTCATCTGTGACTTTTTCCTTCATACAGGTGCTCTGATAAATCATGAAAAGCTCCTACTGCAGATCAATACAGAGCGTGAAATGGGAAATATGAACTATAAATTAGGGCAGGTAAGGTCAAGTGAGCTGTTGACGGTTTTTGTTTAAATTGGATTTTAAATTGTAAAAAACTGACTGTTTTGTTTGGTGACTGAAGAACAAAATGGATTACTAGATTTTATTACTGGATGGTACAACACAAGCTAGATGAATAGATCTAGATAAACAAATGCAGGTTGGGCACCGCTTATAGGGGATTGGATAATCCGGCACCTCCTGTAACCCAGCAGCCTCACTCCTGTACGGACTGACCGTTTCTACAGTGCCCGGATCGAATAAATCCAGATTGCTGACCCTTCACTTACAAAATGTAACGTTTTAGTATTTACATCTCATGGATGATCCAGTGACACAGGTTTAGAGAGTTTAGTTGAGGTAATTGCAATAGTTTTAAGATTATTTATATGCATTAGTCTCAGTATTAATTTGTTTAACACTTAAGTGTTCAATACTTACTTTTTAAAGGTCTCCATCCATTCTGTCTGGCTTGGCAATAATATAACTCCGCTAAGGGAAGAGGAGCTTGATGAAGATGAGGAAGATGAAAATGATGCACCGGCTCCTCCTTCACCACCCATCTCTCCTATAAACTCCAGGTCTGACCTATTATCAGTCTAAATATTATACAAATACAGACTCCTCTCCTTTTTTGTATAGTATCCAAAAATACACCTCCATTAATAAGGCCATTCTTTTGGTAATAGGTCATAAGTGATGTTCTCAGGTTCCATGCTGGTTGGAAGTAAAGCACATTGTGGATGTAGTCCTAATTATTTTGGGCACTTGTAATATAATAATAGCCATCAGTAAAAGATTTGTGGAGTAGATAACTAGGCTTGCTCTATATACACCATATACTATAACTTTGTACATGTGTTTTCACTCAACTTTTGTAGGAAGCACCGTGCAGGGGTTGACATTCATTCCTGTTCGCAGTTCTTGCTCGAGTTGTACAGCCAGTGGATTCTTCCCACAAGCACAGGGAAGAAGACTCCAGTCATCCTGATCAGTGAGGTGGTGAGATCGGTGAGTTATTACAAAGCACATTTTGGTTTTGCTCTTTAAAAAATGGTGAAGAAATGTTTTTAAATTTATATGTCAACTGCTTGTCACTTCAAGTAAGTCACCGTATTTTGTGTATATATATATATATATATATATATATATATATATATATATATATATATATATATATATATATATATATATATATATATATATATATATATATACAGTGGATATAAAAAGTCTACACACCTGTTAAAATGCCAGGTTTCTGTGCTGTAAAAAAATGAGACAAAGATATATGATTTCAGAACTTTTTCCACCTTTAATGTGACCTATAAACTGTACAACTCAATTGAAAAACAAACTGAAATCGTTTTGGTGCAGCGAAGAAAAAAAAAAAAGAAGAAAAACAATGTGGTTGCATAAGTCTACACACCATCTTATAACTGGGGATGTAGCTGTGTTCAGAATTAAGCAATCACATTCCAAATCGTGTTAAATAGGAGTCAGCATACACCTGCCATCATTTAAAGTGCCTCTGATTAACCCCAAATAAAGTTCAGCTGCTCTAGTTGGTCTTTCCTGAAATTTTCTAGTCGCATCCCACAGCAAAAGCCATGGTCCACAGAGAGCTTCCAAAGCATCAGAGGGATCTCATTGTTAAAAGATATCAGCCAGGAGAAGGGTACAAAGAATTTCCAAGGCATTAGATATACCATGAAACACAGTGCAGACAGTCATCCTCAAGTGGAGAAAATATGGCACAACAGTGACATTGCCAAGAACTAGAGCTCCCTCCAAAATTGATGAAAAGACAAGAAGAAAAAAGGTCTGGGAGGCTACCAAGAGGCCTACAGCAACATTAAGGAGCTGCAGGAATATCTGGCAAGTACTGGCTGTGTGGTACATGTGACAACAATCTCCCGTATTCTTCATATGTCTGGGCTATGGGGTATAGTGGCAAGACAAAAGCCTTTTCTTACGAAGAAAAACATCCAAGCCAGGCTACATTCTGCAAAAACACATCTGAAGTCTCCCAAAAGCATGTGGGAAAAGGTGTTATGGTCTGATGAAACCAAGGTTGAACTTTTTGGCCATAATTCCAAAAAATATGTTTGGCGCAAAAACACTGCACATCACCATACCCACAGTGGAGCATGGTGGTGGCAGCATCATGCTTTGTGGCTGTTTTACTTCAGCTGGAACTGGGGCCTTAGTTAAGATAGAGGGAATTATGAACAGTTACAAATACCAGTCAATATTGGCACAAAACCTTCAGGCTTCTGCTAGAAAGCTGAACATGAAGAGGAACTTCATCTTTCTACAACTTCATCTTTCTACATCCAAATCAACAAAGGAATGGCTTCACCAGAAGTAGATTAAAGTTTTGGAATGGCCCAGCCAGAGCCCAGACCTGAATTCGATTGAAAATCTGTGGGGTGATTTGAAGAGGGCTGTGCACAGGAGATGCCCTCGCAATCTGACAGATTTTGAGTGTTTTTGCAAAGAGTGGGCAAATCTTGCCAAGTCAAAATGTGCCATGCTGATCGACTCATACCCAAAAAGACTGAGTGCTGTAATAAAATCAAAAGGTGCTTCAAAAAAGTATTAGTTTAAAGGTGTGCATACTTAGGCAACCATATTATTTTATTTTTATATTTTTTCTTCCCTCCACCTAAAAGATTTCAGTTTGTTTTTCAATTGAGTTTTTCAGTTTATAGGTCACATTAAAGGTGGAAAAAGTTCTGAAATTATATATCTTTGTCTCATTTTTTTTTACAGCACAGAAACCTGATATTTTAACAGGGGTGTGTAGACTTTTTATATCCACTGTGTGTATGTACAGGGAGTGCAGAATTATTAGGCAAGTTGTATTTTTGAGGATTCATTTTATTATTGAACAACAACCATGTTCTCAATGAACCCAAAAAACTCATTAATATCAAAGCTGAATATTTTTGGAAGTAGTTTTTAGTTTGTTTTTAGTTTTAGCTATTTTAGGGGGATATCTGTGTGTGCAGGTGACTATTACTGTGCATAATTATTAGGCAACTTAACAAAAAACAAATATATACCCATTTCAATTATTTATTTTTACCAGTGAAACCAATATAACATCTCAGCATTCACAAATATACATTTCTGACATTCAAAAACAAAACAAAAACAAATCAGTGACCAATATAGCCACGTTTCTTTGCAAGGACACTCAAAGGCCTGCCATCCATGGATTCTGTCAGTGTTTTGATCTGTTCGCCATCAACATTGCGTGCAGCAGCAACCACAGCCTCCCAGACACTGTTCAGAGAGGTGTACTGTTTTCCCTCCTTGAAAATCTCACATTTGATGATGGACCACAGGTTCTCAATGGGGTTCAGATCAGGTGAACAAGGAGGCCATGTCATTAGATTTTCTTCTTTTATACCCTTTCTTGCCAGCCACGCTGTGGAGTACTTTGACGCGTGTGATGGAGCATTGTTCTGCATGAAAATCATGTTTTTCTTGAAGGATGCAGACTTCTTCCTGTACCACTGCTTGAAGAAGGTGTCTTCCAGGAACTGGCAGTAGGACTGGGAGTTGAGCTTGACTCCATCTACAACCCGAAAAGGCCCCACAAGCTCATCTTTGATGATACCCAAACCAGTACTCCACATCCACCTTGCTGGCATCTGAGTCGGACTGGAGCTCTCTGCCCTTTACCAATCCAGCCACGGGCCCATCCATCTGGCCCATCAAGACTCACTCTCATTTCATCAGTCCATAAAACCTTAGAAAAATCAGTCTTGAGATATTTCTTGGCCCAGTCTTGACGTTTCAGCTTGTGTGTCTTGTTCAGTGGTGGTCGTCTTTCAGCCTTTCTTACCTTGGCCATGTCTCTGAGTATTGCACACCTTGTGCTTTTGGGCACTCCAGTGATGTTGCAGCTCTGAAATATGGCCAAACTGGTGGCAAGTGGCATCGTGGCAGCTGCACGCTTGACTTTTCTCAGTTCATGGGCAGTTATTTTGCGCCTTGGTTTTTCCACACGCTTCTTGCGACCCTGTTGACTATTTTGAATGAAACGCTTGATTGTTCGATGATCACGCTTCAGAAGCTTTGCAATTTTAAGAGTGCTGCATCCCTCTGCAAGATATCTCACTATTTTTGACTTTTCTGAGCCATTTTAAGTCCTTCTTTTGACCCATTTTGCCAAAGGAAAGGAAGTTGCCTAATAATTATGCACACCTGATATAGGGTGTTGATGTCATTAGACCACACCCCTTCTCATTACAGAGATGCACATCACCGAATATGCTTAATTGGTAGTAGGCTTTCGAGCCTATACAGCTTGGAGTAAGACAACATGCATAAAGAGGATGATGTGGTCAAAATACTCATTTGCCTAATAATTCTGCACTCCCTGTATATTTATATGTATATATATATGTATGTGTATATATATATGTATATATATATATATATATATATATATATATATATATATATATATATATATATATATATATATATATATAGTGTTTTGTATAGAATCTGGCATTACAGTAATCTGTATTGTCCAGT
>CM050163.1:45430390-45467890 GCA_027410445.1 Discoglossus pictus
AAATTGCCAATGCCCTTTGCATAATAGAATTGCAAGAGATTTACAGGGAAACATTTTACCATCTGTATCTTAGACAATTCTAAAGCCTTAGACTGTGTGGAGCACAACAAAATTTTCTTAAAGAGATGGGAGTACCAGATCACCTCATAAAAAAATCTGTATGTGCACCAAGAAGCCACGGTCAGAACCGAACATGGAACAACCGAATGGTTAAAGATTGGGAAAGGTGTGCAACAAGGTTCTATATTGTCACCTTATTTATTCAACTTATATGCTGAGTACATCATGCCCAAGGCCAGACTGGATTAAACCAAAGCCAGAATCCGTATTGCTGGAGAAATATAAACAACCTCTGAAAAGCAAATGATAGTGGCTGAAATTTAGGAGGAACTAATGGGCTTGTTGGTGAGGCTGACAGAGTGTAAAAGCTTGCCTGCTGCACAATGTTAAAAGACCAAGATTATGGCAAACTGCAATCTCAAATAGATGGGAAAGAAGTGGAGGTGGTACATATTTTATTTTCTGGGCTTCTGGATCTCTTCTAATGGGAACTACAAGAATTAAATTAAGATGTTTGCTTCTAGGAAGGAAAGCTGTGGCAAGTCTGGACAATTTACTAAAAAGTAGGAAAAAAAATATTACACTATAAATAAAAGTTTGCATACTTATAACTATAGTATTCCCAGTAGTAATATACGGATGTGAGAGCTGGACCATAAATAAGGTGAGCAATGTAGAATTGATGCCTTTGAATTGTGGTATTGGAGAAAACTGCTTAGAAGCCATCGGCCTGCAAGAAGATTGAGTCAGTCAATACAACAGAAAATCAAGCCAAACTGTTCACTGGAAGGTTTGATCATGAGGCTAAAGTGCAAATAGTTTGGCCATTTCATGAGAATACAGGATTCCTCAGAGAAGACTCTGGGAAAGATTGAAGGCACACGAAGAAGAGCACATTGGAGATAAATTAAGTAATTGAAGCAATGAACATGAACTTTAGGGAGCTCAGAGGGGCAGATGTGCCTGGCATGCTGCGATCCATAGGGTTGCTGAGCATTTGGCATGACTGAACAACAAAATTGCTTTTATAAATTATTAAATAGAAATGTTTTAATGATCGATGCATAATTAAAATAATGGTCTCCTCTTGCTAGGGTATTACAGTACTCCTTTAAACACAAATGGCATAATCTTGTTCAAATGGATTGTTACTTTTTCTGGATTATTTACTTCCCTATACATTATGTTGTTCTTTCTTAACAGCTGTGTAAATCTTCATAACCAGCAGCATGTCCTAGTAATGTGCGCAGCAGCTTTCTACCTGATTGAAAACTACCCTCTGGATGTGGGACCAGAATTCACTGCAGGAATTATACAGGTAGGTAAAGTCAAGTCAAGATACATTTTCATATAGTCTTCAGTAAAATTCAATGTTTTGCTTTTTATGTTTTTTTAGGTTATACCTCAATCATAAAATGTCAGTCTAATCACATATATAGTTGTGAGCGTACGAGTTGTTGCTAACGCTGCGGGCTCGCGTAGCGAGGGCCGCGGGCTCGGTATGCGAGTTGCGGCCCTCGCGAAGCGAGGGCACTGCCCGAGGGTCTCAGTTGCTGGCATGGAGCGCCGAAGGCGCTCCTTGCCAGCAACTAAGGACCCTCGCGAAGCGAGGGCCTCAGTTGCTGGCATGGAGCGCCGTAGGCGCTCCATGCCAGCACCTGAGGACCTCGCAAAGCGAGGGCCGCAGTTGCTGGCATGGAGCGCCGAAGGCGCTCCATGCCAGCAACTGCGACCCTCGCAAACTTCACGTCGCAACCCAAACAGTACGACACACACATTACGACACTCGCAAACAACATACGACACACGTTCACACACATTACGGACTCGCAACACTCGGACGCAACTCGCGAACATTACAAAATGTAAAACACAATACATACACACACCACATACATAAAAAACTTACCTACACCAAGAGGGAGCACCCAGCACCTCAAAAATACAACTTACACCTCGATTTTACTCGAAATAAAACAGTTTAGAGACTAAAAAAAATCGAAGCGAGAGAAAAAATGGCCGCCGAACAAAACGAAAACGAGGCTACAGCACTCTAAACTCGCAAAACACCACAAGAAACTCGCAAAACACCACAAAACACCTACGGATATTCCGATACAAACGTATACCACACATTACTCGCCATTTTACGCCAATGCGGAAGTACACGACAACGGTTTGGGCTCGCGCACGCACAGTGTTACACTGCACACATTCAGCACGCTTACACAGCAGATCCACACCACTAATGCTGCAGCAACATCAAAACACATTCACAGCTCTTCCACACAATGCTTTAAAATAGGTAAAGTATATTCATTTATTAATGTATTATATATTTCATTATTACACACTAAACAGCATTAGCTACCTTACAATTTCATTGCCGTCATTTTTTGACGGGCAATTCGCTAGTAGATAATAGTGAGGATAACATTAAATACTTTTGAATGGAAAAACAAATGAGCCAGTGACTCTTGTGATTTTAGGTTTGTTGTCTCCTCTCTTGTGTAATTTTGGTATGCTATGGAGGGCAGGTTTGAAGATACAATATATATATATATTTTTTTTTTTTCTCTCTTATGTTGTTGGATTATGTTTTTTTTATTTGTTGCCCTCCTATATGGCCTGGGTCCTCCTTGTGCAAAACCTATATAAAGGTTGAGTTTTTGCTTGTACATCACTATGTTCTCCATGAGAAGTGATAAAGGTTTTAGTGCTCATATTTCTTATGTCGTTGAGAATGTATTTCATGATAAAAATACATTGTCATTGTCTAACTTCCTTTCTATGAACACAGAACATAGATGTAGAATAGAAATAGAATGCGTGCCAAATCCCCCTAATAGAAAAGCAATGAAGACATGTTTAATATATTCCTTTAAATAAAGCCTCTCCGTGATTTTCTTTTTCAAAAAATAAACTCAAAATACCCAGCAACTCCATGCATAAGATACAACAGCATTACAATTCCTAACACTGTATCTGTAAGAGCTGTACCTGACAAAGGGTAAGTTCCCGGGAAATATTATGCTATACAAGTTTTATGCTTTAATAAAAGTTGACTGCCAGTGAAGTATTGATTTTCTAAAATTATATGTCTATGTCTGACTGGTTAATAAAAATATATTGCTGTTATATATCTGCAAATTATAACACAAATGCTTAAACATCTTAAACTCCTAGACATCTAAAGGCTACATTACCTGAACAATAATGAAAAAAACTTTTCTTCATAAACACATTGCTCCAGGATTTAGTCATTCCTCTTAAACACCCTCTTTCCTAGTCTACAAGATCCCAAAATTGGAACCATAACTTCATCAGACCACTCACCAATTCATGTCCTCCTTAATCTTTCATCCACTACTTACCCTGCCCTTTGGAGACTTAACACATCATTACTATTTATGCCAGCCTTAAGAAAAATCCTTCAAGAATAAATCCACAAATTCTATACCCTTATTGACGTCTCTGTCTAAGGCAGTAAGAAGGGGCAAAATCTTTGCCAAATCAGATTACATTAATCACTATTAGATTAATCATATAGATAATTACCCCTGACGATTTTGATGGAAGCCATAAATTGCCTTAAACCAAATAAATCCCAAGACCTGATGGATACATCTGAACTTGCCTCCACTCTTCTTTTTCTTTTTAATGAAGTTCTAACTGGAGAATCTTTTCACAAACCTTCCCCCATCCTATTTGCCTTTGTGCTTGAACCCCTCCTCCACCTCATTAGAAAAAAATATAGATATTTCTAGTATAGAGAGAAGACACGGCCTATGCTGATGACCTATTAATTTTGACCAAACTGATCACCTATCTTCCAAACTTTGTACGCTGCGTATGTCAGTATGGCCATTTCTCAGAATACAAAATGAATATAAGGAAAACTATCTTAGTGCACCTTAACCTACAGACCAACACACTAGTTATTACAACTTTGATTTCACCTTTCACCAGCATTCCCTCAAATATCTTGGCTTCTGCATATTGCCCAAATATCTTGACTTGCATGTATATCATATTAACTATGGAAAGGGGTTTCTTAAACTAAAATAAACACCTGGTTATCTTCTATCTTGTTGATAGTTGGAATACATAGCATTAAAGAGAATATCTTCTTATACATGCTTCCTATTTAATGTCCTCCACTTGTCCCAGACATAACTGATCTACACCACACAAGAGATTGGTTCATCTTAATAAGAAACAGAACGCCTGCTTAGAACGAACTCAGAAGGCAGTTTGGGTATGCCCAGCCTCTTATACTATTATGCCTCAAGGTTGAGACAGTTGGTTCTTCAAAATAGTATGTTATCAGTGTGAGAATTCAGTGGTCCTTTTGATACATTGCTTCTTTAAGTGACAGATCTCAAACTATTAATCTCTTAAGTGTAAACGTATATATTTGTTACCAAGCCAAAAATATTTAAACTTTAATATTATTAGATTTTTTACAAGTGTTTCCAGTCTACAGGCATTTATGTTTCAGAGAAACAAACATGATTTCAGTGGGTGCTGCAGACAGTCTTTGAGGTTGATTTGTCTCTAACTTATCTATACCAAGCAGTGTATCATTGACACGAGATAAAGATTAATTCTACAAGAGGAGTATTTTAGCTTTGCAGTGTTTTGGCCCAAGGCGAACGCAGTGTGATGCATTATAACAGCAGTGGGCGACATCTCCCATAAAATGCTGTTTATTTTTTTGTCTCTTCTGGTCAAATTCCTTGGAAGAGCATTTGTTTCTGTGTGGATATCATTAATGACCACTTTTAGATTTTTTTTAAATCAAAAAGCATTTTAAATTCTCTAATCTTATTGGAAAAATTATACTCGGAGACCTTCACTATATTGTTTTTAGGTGTTTATAATAAAAAGCTTCCCTTGTGGATCTTGTCTATTGGTTCCCTATGAATATTTTTTGTTCTCTTGCCCAGATGTGTGGTGTGATGGTTTCTGGGAGTGAAGAGTCAACCCCATCAGTCATTTATCACTGTGTCCTGAGAGGACTGGAGCGTCTACTCCTGTCCGAACAGCTCTCGCGCCTGGATGGAGAGGCACTAGTGAAACTTAGCGTGGATCGGGTCAACATGCACAGCCCACATAGGGCAATGACTGCGCTAGGGCTGATGCTCACGTGCATGTACACAGGTAGGTGTGATTAGTTTTTATGTTGAATGCACAATGGCATCTCACTTTATTGGTCACATGATTATTCACAGAGAGATATCACTGGCACAATTGCATAACTTTACAAACATATTGCTGTGGTGGATCTACACATGTTGTGTTTCTTGATTTTGCATTGTGTGTTGAATTATAGGACTGATGCAGCAATTTGCGTACTAAAATGAGTCGGCCGGTGACAAAAATCACTGTTTGGAATATAACTGATAATCTAAACCCTGCTTTCAGACATTGAGCGGAGGGATTTTTAAAGCAAAATGATATGACTACAAAAAGGGTATTATATCCTAATAAGATCATTCTCAAGAGTGATGTATTTTTCTGTCTTGAAGTATAAAGATACAAAGGTTTGGGCTTTAACTTATAAGTAAACTCTCCTATTAGCTTTGTGAAATAGGGCTCATACTTAATAGTCCCTATTTTCAGTAATTAAATGTTTGTGTTACTTGTGCCGATTGACATTGGCATACATGCACTTTTTCAATGCCAGGTATTGAAAGAAAGGGGTGTTTTTTTATTTCTTTTAGGCAGTGCTGCTTGTTACGGTGTAGAAACTCCAAATTAATGAGAGCTCCTGTACTGAAACGCCATGGTTTGGCACTTTTTTATTATTTGGTAATACAGATCTTGGATGGGAATAATAATGACATGGGCATTCAAAAATGTTGATATTTAAAGTGATGATATTTACATTTCTTAAGAACTATCCAGCTGTGCACACTTTTGGCCCTCTTCTTGGAGCTTCCATTTTGATATACCTGTATTTAGGCAAGAATATCCGATTCCTGGTTTTTCATATGTGTATTAATTCTTAACTATGGACACGCACCAGAGCATCAATATAAAATAGATTCAAAACATTTTGTACACATTAACCCATTACACATTATGATATTACATTTGTTTCCATCTAGGAAAAGAGAAAATCAGCCCTGGTCGTACGACAGAACCAAGCCCTGCCGCTCCAGACAGTGAATCTGTTATTGTAGCCATGGAAAGAGTGTCTGTGCTCTTTGACAGGTATTGAAGTGTGAAAATACTTTGATAGGATATGCAGGTATTGCTATAATAAATAATTATACTACTGTAAAACCGCAGCAGTCATTATTACTACAAGTGATATACAGTTTGAGTCACTGCCCACAATAACACTTGGACTCAAGTTTAACGGTCAGTAAAATAATTATTCTGCCATAATGCCAAATCTTCCTTTTAGGTTGAAGCTGGGAATTATTGTTACATGTTTATTTACATTTGTTTTAGATATAATTTTTGTATTTTAAAAGAAATAGACAAATATATATTAAGTTTTGGCAGCATTGAGACTTGTGACATCCAATTTCAGGCCAGACCAGAAGATCACTTCACTACAAGCTTCACATTCTGTCACCAATGGGATTATTGTGACATAAACTTGTGTTGATTTACATAAGAATTCTGCATATTTTACTAATTTTAAAATTGTATCCATCTTAAAATAGACTAACTTGTTCCTAGCAGCTATATGCTATTCAAAAAATGGAAGATTATAATTTACAATCGACTTCCCCATCAAAAAATGAGGGCAATAAAATTGTAAGTCGGGTAATGCTGTTTGCCGCACAAACTGCGAGCCTCTCCCCTCATGTACTCTTGGTCGTCTGAGCACCTTCGGCACTCATTGCAAGCCTCTCCCCTCGTATACTTTTGCTTCTCTGAGCTCCTTCGGTCCTCATTGTGAGCTCCGCGCTGAGCGCCTTTGGCGCTCATTGCGACCCTGTCTCCTACTCTTTTTTTTATTGATATAAATATATTTTTTTAAATAATTAATTAAATAAAAAATTTATATACTTAACCTATTTGTAATTAATATATCCAGCAATCAATATCCTGAAGAGCTAACGATCATTTTCCTGCATCATACAATGTACATTTGGACAGTTGCTGACCTGAGGTGTAAGTGTCAGCAATGTAGCAAGTGTGCAGTGTAAATAGGCTGCGTGCTCGAGGGAGAACCATTTCTTTAGTTGTGTAAAGTGCCATTTTAGAATGGCAATGTTATTAGTTGCAAGTTAGTGTTGTACAATGGCGGCGATTGTCTATGTGTTACGCGGGTCTGGAGCATTTTCCGTGTTTCCTAATAGTGTATTTTGTACCTTGTACGTTCCTGGGTAAAAGACTGGCGGTGTTTTGCGTGGTTAGGGGTCATGTACCCTCGTTTTTGTTTTTTTCGGCCACCATTTTTTTTTGTCACTTAGAATATTTTCAAGTGCCGAAATTCAGGAAATTGTAGTTAAGTTGTTGTGCAACCTCACTCCCAGACGACCTGGCTTAATTTTGTTGTTAGTTTTATTCTCTTTGTGGGTTTTTTTTTTTTTTTTTTTGTGGGGATGTGCGATGTTCGGCCGTTTTAACTTTGGTTCGCAACCTGAATCCCAGACGTCCTGGCTGTCTCCCCATGGTATGTGTGATTTTTTTTTTTTGTGTGTGTTTTTGTATGTGCGTGGTTCAGCCGTTAAATTCGTATTTTTTGGGACCTCGTATTTTTTTTTTTTCTAAGTCCCTCTTTCCTTTTTTCAAAGTGTTTCAAGCCATAATTTTTACACTGTATTTTTTCAAAGTGCTACGGGTCTCGCATTGTGTAATTGAGATTTTTGTTGATGTGTAGTCCCGCGGATTTTAGGGATGAGCATCTACGGCGCTCATCTCCACCAGCGCAATGAGCGCCTTTGGAGCTCATTGCCTGGCCGCAACTGTAGGCACGCTGCTTATGAACGTTTTTTGGCAACCCTGCGCTGCTGAGAACTATGTATGTGATGCAAGTAAGAAAAGTTGAAAGCAGTTTTCTCCATTTTTGGTATTGGGTGTTTCATGTTAATGGGATGATGTGACCAGCTAACTCTGGCAGTCATTGAATTGTTGCATAAATGTTGGGCCATATTAGCCAGGAGCTTAATATATCTACACACACTGCATTAATTCAGCGCTCCATATTTCAAATTAAAATACAATAAATTACATACTACTTCTGTGAAGCCTGAACAATATACAGCAAAAATATAATATTGCAAGTAATACAGGAAAAATCTCCGATATGAATCCTCTCACACATGTATTACTATAGAATAGAATAGAATTCCAAAATATTGGTCCATTAAATACTGACAGAACTGAAAGAGAAATGTGTTTTTTTCTCAAAACTCAAAAAGACCAGTGAAAGCATATTGCACCCTTTCTGACATTCAACATGGCTTTAGCATGAGTAATGCAAGAAGACCTTAGAAGCAACCCGGAGCCACGTACACATGTATCACTTTTTTTCTAAAGCTACGGTGCATAGAGGGGTCTAGTGAGAGACAATATCAGTGGTGCCGTGTAATGATGGTTTCACTTGCACTCATCTCTAGGCTTCTTGATATTTGGTGTTTTTAAGGAAGCGTCCCATTTAAAGAGACTCAGTCATGGGCATAACCACTTCAGATTAATCCATACACCATGCCTAACTCATATATGTGCCCTGTTACACTAAGTTCCAAATACTCAGTTCTAAAGATATAAGCAATTGAAAGTACAGACCGCTTACATTGTCCCCGGGCACTTGTTTGAGTCGCATGTTTGGGCAAAGATAATGCATCTTTTGTGAGGTCAATGGGCAGACTGGCACTGCAGGAGTAGTTTTATGATCATTTTTAGTTTCTCTTTGCGGTCCACAGGGTGGGGGGGGGGGAGCGGACAGCCCCTGTTCCAAGATGGCTGCCTCTATGCAATCGGATATATAAGGGAGCCACAATGTAAATTTTATAAGGTGGTTAGTTTATTAAAGTTTAATAACACATGTAATATAGAACTGTCCTTTTACAATACTAATCTTTTTTTCTTTTTAGGATCCGAAAAGGTTTTCCTTTTGAAGCTCGAGTTGTGGCAAGGATTCTTCCTCAGTTTTTAGATGACTTCTTCCCTCCACAAGACGTAATGAATAAAGTGATTGGGGAGTTTTTATCCAATCAGCAGCCCTACCCACAGTTCATGGCAACTGTAGTTTACAAGGTACTTCTTAATGGTCAAGCTTTTGGTTCTTCTACACAAATGTAACAGTATTAAACACTACACTTCTAGCAATTCTAATACCTTTCCACAGATTTGCTTGATTCCTATGTTATCCTATTTATTTGTGCTAAGATTTTTTTTCTTTTGCTTTAACACTTTTAGTGCACACGGCTCACAATGTTTTAATTGTATGAAGTTTGTATATCATTTTAAATACAATTCATTCTACTATGTAATCACTTCTACTGTAGTAAAAATCGCTTAGCTTCCACTAACTAGCTAATAACTCCCACAGCGTAATGTAAAGCTCTTGCTAACTCAAATCACACAAAAAAAAGAAAAAACGGCACCAAACCACTAGTGGGTGTTTTTTGTTTTTTTTTTCTTCTTTTGTCTTGATGCAGATTTGTGGTACCCAAAATTGGGTACCAGCAGTACTGTTACTAAGGAGGATTGCAAGTATAAAGGCAGGGAAAGTGATGAATAAAATGAATGTACAGAGAGAGAGCTAGGTAGAGATATATGTTAAAAAATGTGTTATTTATTTTATAAATAGAATAGAAAGAGTGCGCTTTTTTGTAAGATAAAATAAATGATATGTGGAAGAGAGGCTCATTTGTCTTGGAGGAAAAGATGAAGGCCACAGTCAGAGCCTCAAGGACCACATGCCACCTGCAGTCCATCAGAACATTGTCACCCCAAAAGTACATTTAACTCTTAACTTATTCTCTTGTATTGAAAGCAGCATATTTTATATATCACAAACTTTATTTATCAAGAAAAAAATGTAACCAAAATATGCTTAAGTTTATAAGAACATTGCTAATGTTACTGACTGAATATCATACCACATACAGTTCTATTCCTGCTCAGTGACACACTCTCCAAATTAACTATATATTTACAGCAGTTTATGATGCAATATAATCTAATTTTTTAAAAGAAAACACTCAATATATTCAAAAGCAGTGTTTTGGTGAGTAAAGGGTGGTTTAAATTCAAAATTGTTACCCAATGTGACTGCTACAATGTGTAATTGTTGTCAAACCCATAACATATATATGCACATGATTAAATATGACTGTGGACTTATTCATTCTCTATTTTCGGTCTGCACATCAAGTTGTGTATGATTGGTTAGAGCTCAGGGTCCTGTTTCCTGCATACAAGCACACCTTGCTCTCACAAAGGCCTCTAACCAGTGATTTGTATGGCCTCTCTTGTCCGAGTGTTATGTAGTGAAGCTTGTCTCATTATTGTCTTGACAGGTCTTTCAGACATTACATGCAACCGGACAGTCCTCTATGGTACGTGACTGGGTGATGCTGTCTCTCTCCAACTTCACTCAGAGAACGCCAGTTGCCATGGCAATGTGGAGCCTCTCCTGCTTTTTTGTCAGCGCTTCCACAAGCCAGTGGATTTCGGCAATGTATCCTTTGTATTTAACCACATACAATATTTTAACTGTTATTCTGAAAAGTTGCATTTTTTCCTATTTGGACAAGTCTGACAAAACTATCAAATCTATTATTTTTATTACTGGGGGAAATGTTGACATAATAACCATATAATAAAAAAATACCCATCGCAACACACTTTAGCCACTGAAATGTAGATCCAAAGAAAGGGAACTGCTAAAATGTTGTTTATGGAATGTATAATAAATTGGTGTGCGTGTTCATTTATAGAATATCTACGTGTGCCATATTAAACAGGCAAATGCTGGGAAGGGACATAGTACATTTGGATGAAAAGGGAACAAATAGGATTGTGACTTGCAATACCTTCCACTGTGTGAGCTATAAGATCACTCATCAATGTAATGATAGGCTGCTATGCTACTTAGTAATATAGTTTCGTTTTTCCTAAAAAACAAAACAAAAACATAGATATAAACAAACATTTTACAAATATATACTGTTGAATTCACATTAGATCATTTATTAGAAAAATAATGATGTAGAGTTGTCTGTTATATTTTACAAAATTAACATAGGACTAAATATGTTTGAGAGTGTAGTCAAGGTCCAGAATCAATCATTTTTAATATATAAACACGTGAGTAGTTTGATATAAGGGCCTTAAGTGAAGGAGACCATTTAACTGATAGCTTATTTAGGTTTTTTTTTGTTTTGTTTTTTGTTTTATTTTTTAGATTGGTTGTATGATACATTTTAGATTGTAAGGGAGGCCTGGGAGAAAGGGGCAAAGGACCCAGCCTGGGAGAAAGGGGCAAAGGACCCAGCCTGGGAGAAAGGGGCAAAGCACCCAGCCTGGGAGAAAGGGGCAAAGCACCCAGCCTGGGAGAAAGGGGCAAAGGACCCAGCCTGGGAGAAAGGGGGCAAAGGACCCAGCCTGGGAGAAAGGGGCAAAGGACCCAGCCTGGGAGAAAGGGGCAAAGGACCCAGCCTGGGAGAAAGGGGCAAAGGACCCAGCCTGGGAGAAAGGGGCAAAGGACCCAGCCTGGGAGAAAGGGGCAAAGGACCCAGCCTGGGAGAAAGGGGCAAAGGACCCAGGTCAACCTCATGATTACCCCTGAATTATACAGTATGGATATGCAACTCCAGGGCCCACTGGGCTTTAAAGACATAACTAGGTCACTTAGTATACTTTATTTAACATACCTATGCTTGTGTGTCAGCAGGGAATTAGGAACCAAACATATAATAACTTTATTGTACTTATTTACATTTTGGAAAGTTTCCTAAGTTGTGGTTCATTAGCTTCACTCATGTGGTCCTCCGAAATCGAATTACAGAAACAAGAAATACAGAAATGCCTAGATACACAATATTATATTGTTTCGATATAAAGAGTGCCCTCCAGCATAGCACAGAACTTTATAAATGTTACACATTAAGCTGGAAAATCAGGTTCGAGTGGTCCTGTTATACCAGGTGGGCTATTAGAAGATGGGGCAAGACTTTCATGGCAACACATTAATGCAGTATACTACTAGAAGTAATGATTTGCATATGAAATTCACACAGCTGCTTAATAACCATATTAGTACACTTATTTAAATTTCATTTTTATTCAGTATTGTCCAACCCTCATCCCACTATGCATTTATATAGTATGAAACAAATTGGAAGCGTGAAGCTGTTCATGCATGTACTAGAACAAGACATAATGATTTGACTGTGAAAGATAGAAGGTTTGGGTGTAATTAGTAGAAGTATATGTAGTCTATAAAGGGGACAGTCTTCCAGTAGAAGTTATACGGCATAAACCTTATAATCCTTATAAATCCTAAGTGCTAGTTTAGACTATATTACTTTTTTTTACATTTTTGTTATTGTGTGATCCCAATGTTTTTTTATATACCCTATAGCTAAGCTCAATAAAGTAAGAGCTTACTTAGAATCTAATAATATAGGACATGTAAGTATGTATGGAAAATACTTCTATTTGCTAAAGAGTGAACTGTACAAAAGCTGTTTCTTGCAAAATATAATTGGGATTTCTTACATGTAAGGTGAGACATCTCAAATATAGCCTAATGTTTTGGTGCCTAGTTTATATGTTATAGGCCTTATGACAGTGTTATTAAATGCATGTGCTTGTGACGAATCTTATTCATCTTTATTGTTTTGTCTTAACCTACATCCCAGTCTTCCACATGTGATCAGCAGAATGGGCAAATCGGAGCCAGTAGACGTCAACCTGTTCTGTCTGGTGGCCATAGACTTTTACAGACATCAGATAGATGAAGAACTGGACCGGAGAGCTTTTCAGTCTGTGTTTGAGCTGGTAGCCTCCCCTGGAAGTCCCTATCACCGTCTGTTAATATGTTTGCAGAATGTACACAAGATTACAGTCTGTTAGGTAGATGGTGGGGAGGATCATTTTAAGATCGACTGGAAATAATTCAACTATGCCGTGAATGGCCTCTAAATAATCCTCACCGAGCCTGACAGACATTCTGCTCTGAATGTTTCTTCCTGTAAATACGTTCTGATTGCAACTAGATTTTGCTTTATTAAAGTGAATGTAAATGTCATGTTCTAAACATTTACATGTTTTATGGTAGAGACTTTAACACAAATCCACACTACTAAAGGATACAGAGAAAATCAGTCCAGCGATTTGTACAACCCTTTTTGCTAGCAATTATTTGTGAAGGACATTTATAACCGGTTGTTCAGTCCACTGAGATTTAAGGGTATGGTATCTAATTTAACAATGAAGTATTACACTCAAGTGCTGCCTCACTTGTAATAGTGTTCCACTATAATTTCTTAATAAATCTGATTTTGGATGCCTTCCTGATTAAAATAAAACAATGTTACGGGCTCCAAACATAGGAATTGTCGAATGTCTCTCTGGAATATATGCTTGGGTGGTGTGGAAGTATTTGTGCATATACAGCACTGCAGTAATCTTCCTATCTCTGTCACTTCATTTGGGTATTGGCATAAATTGTTTTAACTTATATTTCTATATCATGTAAAATATGTATAATTGTAAAACCTATGGTGCATGATATTCTGTAATTTCAAATGAAGAAAACCACTTTGCTAAATGGCATTCCATCTGTTTTCTCTGTTTTTTCCTCAATGTGTGTGCCCAACTATCATTTCCATTATACATTCATATTCCTCACTCCTCTGTTTCGTTTTACGTATATAGGGTTTTAGGGCATAGAGTTTCCATGCTTTGCTAAACTATAAATCCTTCTCTAGAAATGATAAGTGTTATTGTATTTGAGATGTAAGAGATGGATCTTTTGTGGTTCTAATGAGACGAGAACTTACGTTTCTTACCTTGACATTTCTTTAGTGATTTTCTTGGGTTTTTGCAGATTTAGATCCATTTTTCTCAACTCTAGTCCTCATTACATACCAACAGGCCAGTATTTAAGGGTAATCATAACTGAGCTTACAATAAATTATGATCTGTTCAAGACTCTTAAATATTGTAGAGTAGAGCAACCAAACTCAATATGGTTAGTTTAATGGAAAGTTGATGTTAAAGTAAAATTACCTAGTTCTCAGGTTTATAA
This sequence comes from Discoglossus pictus, assembly GCA_027410445.1. Taxonomy (NCBI): domain Eukaryota; kingdom Metazoa; phylum Chordata; class Amphibia; order Anura; family Alytidae; genus Discoglossus; species Discoglossus pictus. The sequence goes on from CM050163.1 coordinate 45,444,681, forward strand.
AAGTTTATTTGGGCCAAGTATTGTGGATAAAAAGTAGGAACATCCTAGTCCTAACTGCAGAAGCTGAAGAATGGCCAAACACAATGCTTTCATTCAAAGTTTCTCCACCAACTCAAGTCGCCTCATAGGTTTGGACCCATAATATGCATATGGAAATGGCATCCAACTCCAGTATATTTGCCAAAAAAAACATATGGGTAAGAACAACTAGAAACACAGACAGGTGTTCTGTATCCATATGGTCACATAGAGTCGGACACAACAGAATAACAACAAAGGTGTGATCATCAAAAGCATTTTTAGAGATTTTTTTTTCCGTTTAGCAAATTGTGCCGGAGGTATGTGGATTGTGCTCTGCTATTTTTTAGTCTATTTAGTAGTGCAGACCCTATGGACAACATGCCATGCACTAGTGTCATTATGTCTCTGCATATAAAACCTTATGGGTGAGAATAATCAAAGATACTAGAGTGGGTTGCCAATTCCTCTCCAGTGGACCAAGATTTGTCTGATCTCTCTGCCCATCTTAGGTGACCCTACATGGAATAGCTCACAGCTTCATTTAGCTACACAAGCCCTTCATCACGACAAGGTAGCGATCCAGAAGCGCTTATGTCTTGCGTAGCTGCTAATGTTAAATTGTTACATACTTCACAAAAATAAAGTTTTGCCTAAAATACAGTGGCCCTATAACGTACACTTATTTTTAAGTCTATTGTTTAATAAGAACCGATCTGACAAATAGGACTATAACTAAAATTACTCCTTACTCTCCATATTATTTGCCAATCGAGACATTAAAAACACTTCAGAAGAGCAAATCATTATTTATTCCTTATGGTCATGGTTTAGTTTCTATCCCAAACTGCAGATGACCGGAACTTATTCTTTTTTCATTGCTGTGTATCTAATTAATCATTTAGCATCCTAAATAATATGGTATAGCAGTCTTCATTCATACAGTATTATGATAGATAACACAAGCAATTAAAATACAAATGACTAGATATTATTTAGCATGACTATTTGCTGCTGGAATACTTACATCCCAGCTCCATTTTGCATTAATTAATACATCCCTCACATGAACTCACTTTTGAGTTAATTTGAAAGCAACAGGTTTGCATTGAAATATATGAAAAGTTCTAAATGGAAAACCAAACTAGGAATATCACAAAGCAAGAATACAGATTTTGATCGAAATGGATTTTTTTTTTTGTGATGATTTAAAATAAAGATATATAATCTCTGTGGTGGTTGTGTTAACACGTTTGTTGGCATAAACCTAGTTGTTTTTCAGTTGTGTCCAACTCTCCATAACCCTATTGACGGCAGCACACCAGGCACCATTGTTGTTCTTCTGCTTGAGACTATCCAAAGCACGTTGCCAGACCCTTCACCACAATGTGTACCACCTCTATTCTATGACATGTCCATTTTGGGTAATCCTACATGGTACAGCTTAACTGAGGTCCACAAGTCCCTTCACCATGACAAGGTAGTGATCCAGAAGGGGATAAACTTAGTAGTGTTCACTATCTAGTTGCATCTGCTACATGTTTAATGACTACGTTAAGAAATATACAATCAGCTATTTTATAATTGCGGTGTATAAGACAAGCACAGATGCCAGGCTGTATATTTACCTATCAGACTGTTCTTGAGGTGTGGTGAGCAGCAGGAAATCCTATTTATCTTCATTTTTCTATTATTTAGTTGTGAGATTTGGAGTTTGTGTTTTAACCCTACATTTCATTAAAAGACCACTGTAGTTAGATATTTAAAATGTTTCTGGAAGAACCATATTTCCGGAAAAAAGAAAAGAACTTCTAAGTTTATTACATAGTAACTGAGGTTGAAAAAATACTTTTAGTCCATCAAGTTCAACCTTTTACATCTCCTCTCCTCTTGGTGTCCCTTGTTATGTATTTGTGCTACAAATACATTAGACAACATTTGGGAATATCTTGCCCAGGTGCATTTTGTTTTTTTTGTTTTTTTATAGCATAAGGATCTTGTCAGGAAAGCTAAATAGAAGTCTTGGATATGGGTTGTATGTGTTCCTTCAAGACAGGTTACTATATAATAAATACTAATTCTGTCTGTCACTGTGATAGAGAGAGCACCCCTAGAATGAAATGGACCCCTTGCTCATTGTGCCATAGGGAGTTCAGCTGCACCTCACAGATGAGGCCCATCTAAGGCCGAAACGTACATCTGTAGTTTGCTGTCTCCTGGTCAGGGTAGAATTGCCTGGTATTTCGGGGCTGGATCACTCTGTGGAGTGAGACCAGGCTGATATACTACAGGATATTTCTCCCTGTGAATGGTACAAGTAGCTAAAAGAGGTTACTCTCAGAGTAGGTAACCAGACCTATAGAGCAAACCTACTAAGGTGCTGCTCATTCTCAGATTAGGCTCCTCTTTTAGTGAGAGAGAGGAGTAAGGCGTATTGCTGTTGATAAAGATATACATTTTTTTCTTTGAGAACACTAGAGAAATGTACCAACCGCAGTAATATATAGCATTAAGGGTGTAACTATAATGTATGTATTGAACCAGTGAACGCATCTAAATAAAGTAAATGTATTAAAAAATGTTTCACCTGCGGCAAGCTCTAATTTAAAGATGCATTACATGAAAGTGACACCCAAATGCGAATTCTACCTCTGCCAGTTCTCCTTTACATTGGTAACCCTGTTTCTTAACCCTTCTGATCCACACACAGATTAATTAAGATGATTACCATTAATTTCCTATTATCCAATGAGAATTGTGTCCATTGTTTTCAGTCCAAGTCAGCTGTAGAAAAAAAATACTGGATATGCTCAGATACAGGGAACATGTCCTCATAGGCTTGGATATTGGTAATTATCTCTAACAAGAGATTACAATCTGTATTTATGGATGGATCAGAAAGGTTGACAGCTAAATATTTGCAACATTAAATGTTTGCTGTGTGCATTTTAAAGTGATATGCAAGTGACTATGAGTGCATCTGATAGAGAATTAGTAGTGTATGAAAAATAAGCATTTATACACTTACCTGGAAGTTAACCTAATTTTGAACTGAAAAATGATTTAAAAAAACGGCTAACACCCTCCAAACCCAGGCTAAACTGGTATACAATTTGAAAAATTGTTTTGCCCAATCAGCAGGAAGTAAAGACTGAAACATTTGTATCACAATCTGGCAGTTGCTCTCAGTTTTTTTTCTCTCTGTCTGTCTCCTTATGGGCAATTTCAGCTGTGACCCCACCAACCATCCTTTCCTTTAGAGGTCATACATGTACCCGGCAGGGTACACTTTATGTAAGCTTCCTAGGGGTGTGCACATCCACATATCAGTATCTGGCATATAAATATGTAAGTACATTCAACTTTTCCATATAATACATATTTTTCTACTAATCAGTAGCTGTTTATTAGGAAACATTTGAAACCCAGCTCACTTACATATAACTTTAAAAAACCCAATTGATAAAGTACTTGTAATTACCTATAATTTTAAATTATACCATATACTTAACATTAATGATAAAATTCACTGTGGAAGAATGGGGAGAATTCAGGAGGAGGAAGAGGAATAAGTTGTGTTTTTACAGAGACAAGATTGTGATTTTCCAGTTGTTGGAAGAGAAATACACTATGGGGCAGTAATAGAGGGGCATGTTTTCCAACTTAAGAGAACAGATTGGAGGCTGCATGGCAAGATTGAGAACTACGCCCCTCCTCCCGGCCCCCATCTGCTGTAGAAAAGTCCTTTAATGTCAGTATTTTTGCACATTGAGTAATGGGAAACTGAGACGACCAGGATACTAACATTGTTTTATCTGTACACATATTCCATCTGGATTTGTATTTACCTTGGATGCAACTACCAGAAAATGATTGGTAAATGGCTGAGTAAACTACCTGGAAATTTCAAAGGAAAAAAAAAATAGATTATTCATGCACTTAATCTGCGACTGTCCTCAAAAGAAATTATTACATTTAATATTTTTTAATTAGACTTTCAGTTTTGTTATTTGTTGATTCAACCACCTGCCTTTTTTATCTGAATTTCAGGCATTGGCCTCATGATTAGTGTTACTTGGATTTTTGGGTTTCTAAAGCACCTTTGCATAAGTCGCTCATCTTACAGATACAGCAATGGTGCCAAGGCTTTCAGGAAACATGTAAATAAGAAAAATATAAGCAAGTGTATTTACACTTACAAAAAAAACTAGTGTGATAATGGCCAGAATGTGTTATGTATATACAGGAAAACCCCACTAGTTTTCAAATGGATTATGTGTCTCTTGGTGATTAAGGCATCATAGCATATGTTCAAGGTATCATCATCTTATATATATATGTGCATCTATCTATACTCCTTGTATAATCAGAGAATTGTGTAAAATCATATCTGGTATTGATGCCTGAAAAACATTAACATTTTTGTTCAAAAACTCTGTTTTTCATGTAGGTTTTATTTCGAAATTAGGGACAAACATCATAAAAAATTAATAATCTGTAAATCCTTGGAGTTCTCCATGACCAATACATAGTCTCCTTATGCCACATAATAAAGCATCATTCGGATTCAGAGACATAGCAGACATACTTCAGCAGAAGCACATTTGTTCTTTGTCTGGAACATTTTGAGAGTTGCAACTGAACATTTAAAAAAAAAAAATATATATATATTTTTTTTTTCTGAAATATTCTCCATAATGAAGATTCATACAAAAGAGCGATCTTAAATATGCAGTAAAACCAGTCCAGAACCTTGAGATGCATTAAGGGACCACTAAAACGTAACAGAAAGCTCGTAGAGGCAACCGAGAAACAGCATAGATATGTTTTAAAGAAGAAATAGATTTATTAGAAACATTCTGTAGTAGGGAACATATGTGAAGCTTCCCTACCATGGGTTCGTTTTTGTTTTTTATTAATTTTTTGTGAAATTAAGTGAAGTAAAATCTGCTAATGCAATCTATCAAACTATGTGGGCTAATTAGTCATTGGTGTATGCAATATACTCCTGTTTGCCATGTTAGTTTGACTGCAATGAACTCTAGATTTTGGCTGCTGAGTTCAGCCATATTGCTAATTGGTATGGGAAGATGGCTTTACTTCTGCTGGCTTTTTAGATCTTTTAAAGTTTGTATATGACTATTTTAAGTAATACAATTTTAATTTCGGTCGAAGTAATGTATATTCATACTGACTTAATTTGCTTTCACAGCCCTTTAATATTTATGGTATGTAATGCAGTCAAGGTGATCTGTCCTCTGCATAGATGTATAGCACTTAATTGACTGGATTAAATAAATGGTTGTCCCCTTTTTAAGTAAGGAGAATATCAAGGATATTAACACAGCTGTTCTTGCTAGTTACAGTAATAATAATAATCCTTTAATATGTTTTTATTAATAAATAGTTATTTAAATTGTATTTCCCTGCTGAGTGCATGGAGTTTAGAACCCGCAGAAGGTCAAAACAAATATAAAATCTTTTTTTTTTTTTTTTTTATATTGGCTTATCAAATATAGGTTTATTATGCAATATGTTTTTAGAATCTTATAATTCATCTTCACTTGATTAAAGATAAAATAAAATCTCTGGGATATTGCATTTCTGCCACAAAGCACATAATGCAGGGGGGGGAGGTGAAAATGGGGACCAATAATATATTGTAATATAAGTAAAAATATATATCTGGGGGCACTCGTTTCTATAAGTAGTAAGTGGAATAGTGCACAGAAGGGACATATAGTAAGTGGAGTTAAAAATACTTTTATAATATAAAAATTGTGCAAAGTTTTTTTTTTTTGGGAGGGGGGTTTATTTTAGAACTTGAATTTACCAGGTTTTTTATTTCTGAATTAAAAAGTAAAATTAACTTTCTGAAAAGACCAGTTATCCGAGACCTATATATATCCTATACATATTTTCACACTTGCTCGGGATATGGATATTTTATTTTACTAGGTTATTATAATTTTGTATCTTTGAGGTTTTTTTATGCAAGGAAGCTGCACCAATTATAGCCAAATCCCTAATTGGAAAATTCTGATTTTAAGTTTCCAAATATTATAATTATGTTATCAATTTGCCTTTTCATAAATGGGATATGGTGTTCCGATTTAAACTTGGGGCGGGGGGGGGGGCGGAGTTATTGGTTTAGCCATCTTGTAAGCTCATCTGTTGAGTTATGGTGGTGTATTTTTGGCTGGTCTAACGTCATTGTTGGTTATAATATACATTCCTATTGTTTCCCAAAAGAAAGTGTCTGATGATATTCTGGTGTTCAGGGTCTTCTACAAAGAATCTGTATTTGTGTGTGATAACCTTGCTGAACTTAACCTTCAGGCAAAGTGAGTAATAGCTTCTTGTGTAATTTCTCAGATAAGTGCTGATAAGTGTTACTATATATAAATGGAAACTTTACAGAAATGGGAACAAACATCTCTAAAAGCGGCTATGTGCGTGAAACCTTCACCTTTTATTTTGCTCTCATCTTGTTCCATGTGAATTGTTTGGGGCCTTTTTTTTTTTTTTTTTTTTTTCCCATATATTTTTCCATCTCCATTTATTGTCCATTCAGCATTTAACCATATGGCGGATGTTTTGCCCCCTGCGCCACACTCTGAGTCCCACATTGTGAGCTTTGTAATGTCCGCCTCGGGCTATGATAGACTGGTGACTGGAGCCCGTGGATATGTTTTTTTGAGAGAATAAACAGAGTATATATTAACATGTATGTTTAAATTAAAAATTGCTGGTTATATTGCACACCTGTATTAAAGAAATATTAAACCATACACTTGTGTAGTAAGACTCTCTAGATTATTTAGCGTCATCCATTTCAAGCTTTGTGGAAATTGTATTTAATGTTTGAACACCTCTGTATTGTCCATAAACTAGCCTTTGGCGTCAAGGCTTAAAGTGACTATAAATTATTTATTTTTCTGTGCAGTCTCGTGTTTAGGGAGTATTTGCTAAGAGACAACTGAAAGGGAAGTTATCAAGTTTTTGTAAGCATTTTATTCCAGTGTATAAAACATTCCTCCTATTTGAAATATTATCTTAAGATGACTGTAGTGGGGGGGGGGGGGGGGGGGGGTGGGGGGGGGGGGGGAAGCATTTCAAGTGTCCATCCAATGAACCCAGGATCTTCTAATTTTATTCAGCTGGAACTGGGGCCTTAGTTAAGATAGAGGGAATTATGAACAGTTTCAAATACCAGTCAATATTGGCACAAAACCTTCAGGCTTCTGCTAGAAAGCTGAACATGAAGAGGAACTTCATCTTTCAGCATGACAACGACCCAAAGCATACATCCAAATCAAAGGAATGGCTTCACCAGAAGTAGATTAAAGTTTTGGAATGGCCCAGCCAGAGCCCAGCCTGAATCCTAGTTAAAATATGTGGGGTGATCTGAAGAGGGCTGTGCACAGGAGATGCCCTCGCAATCTGACAGATTTGTAGTGTTTTTGAAAAGAAGAGTGGGCAAATCTTGCCAAGTCAAAATGTGCCATGCTGATAGACTCATACCCAAAAAGACTGAGTGCTGTAATAAAATCAAAAGGTGCTTCAACAAAGTATTAGTTTAAGGGTGTGCATACTTATGCAACCATATTATTTTATTTTTATATTTTTTCTTCCCTCTACCTAAAAGATTTCTGTTTGTTTTTCAATTGAGTTGTACAGTTTATAGGTCACATTAAAGGTGGAAAAAGTTCTGAAATGATTTATCTTTGTCTCATTTTTTTACAGCACAGAAACCTGACATTTTAACAGGGGTGTGTAGACTTTTTATATCCACTGTATATGTATATATAGCTCAAAAATAAAATTAAAAAAAAGTCCGTACCAAAGTGAGCAGTTTGGGTAGTGGTGAGCAATATTCAACTTGTGGTTTCCATGAGGCAGACCCGCAATATGTTATATGGTGAGGAAGGCCATGTCTGTCTTCAACAGTATGAAGGATAGACTTTGTGTCGCCAGCCCTATTTTTTCAAAAAGGAAATAGTTATTTCGCCAGAAAACAACAAGTAAATGGATGAAAGAGAAATATGGATGGGTGTAAGAGGAGCAGGTCTCATTAATTTCATTCCAATGATGTAATTGATTAGGGGGATTCCTGAGCACAGAGCATTGCAGTACTCAAGACTGGTTGTCACAATAGCCTGGACTACATGAAACGATCATGATTTAAGGGCATTGGTTGCTCTGGCCTGTTTATATTTTTCAGTTGGAAGCAAGGTTTGACCGTGGTAAACACCTGATATTTAAGTGATAACCTACATGCACCACACCAATATTCTGAATTAGCCTTGTTGTTATTATCATCCTTTTATTTGTAATGTGCCACCATATTCTGTAGCGCTATAGAAGGGTTCAGTACAAGGCAAAAACAATAACAACACATTGCTTTTGAGTGAAGAGGGTGGTTGGGGGAGTATTTTGAGATGAGCAGAGATATAAAGGGATGCACTGTTGAGGGCTTTATATCTTAGGTTCATGATTTCAAATTTTTATTCTGGAAGCTATGGGAAGCCAGTAGAGTCACTGACAGAAAGTTGCTAAAGACACTGAGCGATGAGTATGGTAGAGGAGTCTGGCGAAGGCGTTCATTATGGATTGGAGTGATGACAGATGGGTGATGGAGAGGCCAGCAAGAAGCAAATTGCAGCAGTCGAGGCGAGACACGATGAGAGCCTGGATCAGAGTTTTAGTTGTGTCTTGTGTAAGATAGTGATATATTTTGGAGATGTTTTAGGGGAAACTGACAAGATTTTGTAATTGATTGTATGTGAGGAATGAAAATAAGGGCGGGGTCAAGTTGAGCCCAAGGCAGCGGCCTGGGAGGTGGGACTGATAATGGCATTGTCATCAGTGAGAAATATTTTAGGAGTGGAAGCTGTAGTAGAGGGTGGGAATATTAGGAGCTACGACTTTGACGTGTTGCATTTTGAGTTGACGGCGAACACCTAGGAGGATATAATGGGGAGGCAGTTGACAACTTGTGTTAGAAGAGAGGGGGATAGTTTAGTTGCTGAGGTAGATCAGAGTATCTTCTGCACATAGATGAGACTGAAATCCAAAAGATTTTATTAGGGTAGCAACTTCTGTTTAGTTCTTTTGTCAAGTTATGATTTACAGTGGCAGTCATTCTGCAGAAATGAACAGATTGTTATCTGAATCCTCCCATTCCTCTCTGTTTCTTATAAGATTACACACCTAAGACAAAATGTCTGCTGTCATTCATGCTAAATTCAATACAATAGTTAAACATTAATGGCTCAATTTAATTATATACTTGATAAAAAAGTGTGAGTGTGTATATATAAATTCTAAAAGTATTTCAACAATTTGTTAGGAGATCCAATGAAGTGGTCCTCTAATTTTAAAGCTCAGATTGCTACTGGCCCCTGCTCACTATTATGTCAATGGAGGGATGTCGCTTTGTCTTGCAGGCAGTTCTACTTAGGTATTGTTCATTCTCAGATGAGCGCCTCTACTCTTTTTTGCTTAATTTTTCTCACCTTCTAGGGGGAACCAGACATGGACTCCTTGCTCAATGTACCTTAGGGAGTACAGCCATTCCTCACTGACATGGCCCAAGAGAGGCTGAAACGGACGGCTGGAGTTTGCTGTTTCTCCTGTTCAGGGTAGAATTGCCTGGTATTTCGGGGCTGGATCACTCTTCTAAGTGAGACCAGACTGATATACTACAGGATATTTCTCCCTGTGAAGGGCACAAGTGGCTAAAAGAGGCTGCCCTCTGAGTAGGTGACCAAACCTATAGAGCAAACCTTATTAAGTGGTGTTTGTTCTCAGATGAGCATCTCTACTCCTTTTTAGCCATAAAGTTATATCAGCACAATGCTCTCTACTGACTGAAAACTTGCGGTCTTAAAGTACAATCTTTTGCTGATGGATGGTTTATCTAATCAGATTGCTCTTAAAGCCTTTGGCCTTTCAGCTCTATTTACCTCCATGTCCTTCCCTCCACACTCAAAAGGTCAACAAACGGATACTCCAATATCTGAAAATGAATTTAATATGACTATTTATTAATCAATAAATATGAAATTTATTGTTTTTATTACAAATATGCAGTTTATTTTTTTTAGTGCTCTTGGTATATCTATCTCACAATACTTACATTTTTTTATAATGTCCATATTCTTATTCCGAAATACAATATAATAGTGTTGTTCATTACTGACAGCCTTCTCAAGGAATTATAAAACTTACACTATCAGATTGTAAAACATGGAGATTAAAATGAAATAATTAACGTTTTAGGGAGGATATTGATGTCTTATTTTTTCATTGTGTTTCTCATCTGTTCATATCTTTTGTAAGGCTCCAGATGGTTCGTGCCTTATGATGCTAATTAATCATTACATTTGCAATAATTATTGCCTACATTATGAACTGAACATAGAAATTATATTGGAGCTGCAGTCAGACCGTCTTTATATTATACATATGCTTAAGAATGCAAATAAATAACATGCTTTTTCTGCTTAAAAACATCACATACCAATTCTGTATTAGAATATTCAGAATTCTAGCCAAATATGAACGTGCCACCTTTTTTGATATTCTGTTGGAAATTCTGCATTTTTTACGAAGTTAATATTTTTTGACGTCTGTAAAAAACTAACAACAACATTTTCATCATTTTTACAGAAATTTTTAATTTAGCAATCCCTTCCGTCGTCGATAGCCAATTTTGATTGCCGGCTGTGAGGAGAGTGTACTACTGGGACTTCCTTTATTCAATGCTATTGACAAATGGCTATCTTTATAGTTGCAGTCATTCAATAGGACTGAATAGAGATGCTATCGGAATTTGAGGATCTGGCTAATTTGGCAAGGTATCTAGTCCTGTTAGGAACAAAAGCAAATGCCCATTGGCATTAACCTTGTTTTTATTTATGTTAAACTTTCTGAAAACATTTGTCCATTATCAAGTCACATTCTCGGAGCGTATTATAAATATGACACTTAAATGGTCCTTTTAATATCTAGATTTATGAAAGGGTACCAACTTGAGATCCAAGAAATCAGTATTAAAGGAAATCAAGACCAACTGGTCACTGGAAGGTTTGATCACAAGGTTGAAGCGCAAATATTTTTGCCACATCATGAGAAGACAGGAATCCCTAGTGAAGACTCTGGTGCTGGGAAAGATTAAAGGCACTCACAAATGGGGTGGCAGAGATGGAAAGGGATAGATGAGCTCATTGGAGCTAAGAGGGGCAGAGGCTAATAGATGTGTCTGGCGTGCTGCGGTCTATAAGGTCACAGAGACTCAGACATGGCTGAACAGCTAAATAACAACCACCACCACCACCAACAACAACTTGAGAAAATCTTAAACAAGTTTAGATCTCTTGTGATAGACTGCAGCCTGTAAGTATGTTAGGTATTGTCTGCTCTCAGCTATGCATCAAATTTTCATAGTCAAAAGGAATAATTTTTAAAAGGTAATCCTGTTAAAGTTTCCATACCTAAAGGGATATGTAAGTGAGCTGGATTTCAAATGTTTCCTAATAAACAGATTGAAAAATATGTATTACCGTATATATTCGAGTATAAGCCGACCCAAGTTTAAGCCGAAGCACCTATTTTACCACAAAATACTGGGAAACATGAGTGACTCAAGTATAAGCTGAGGGTGGGAAATGTGCTGCCCCCAGGTCCCTCTTCTGCCCTCTGTGTCCCCCTCTTGTGTGCCCTTTTCTTGTGTCCCCCCTCTCTCTCCCCTGTGTCTCTTCTCCCCTCTCCTCCTCTGTGTCTCTTCTCCCCTCTCCCTCCGCTGTGTCTCTTCCCCCCTCTCCCTTCCCTGTGTCTGTTCCCCCCCCTTATCATCCTTCTCAACAGGGAGGTTCTCAACCTCCCTCCTCAACCTCAACTCCCCTCCTCATCCTCAACCCCCCACCCTCAACCCCCCATCCTCATCCTCAACCCCCCTCCTCAACCCCCCTCCTCATCCTCAACCTCATTCTCAACCTCCCTCCTCAACCCCCCTCCTCATCCTCAATCCCCCTTCTCAACCCCCCTCCTCAACCTCAACCCCCATCCTCATTCTAAACCCCCTACTCATCCTCAACCCCCCCTCCTCATCCTCAGCCCCCCTCCTCAACCTCTCTCCTCAGCCCCCCTCCTCAACCTCAATACCCCATCCTCATCCTCAACCCCCCCATCCTCAAACCCTCATCCTCAACCCCCCACATCCTCATCCTCAAACCCCCCATCCTCATCCTCAACCCCCCCCCATCCTCATCCTATACCCCCCCCATCCTCATCCTAAAACCCCGGCCTCACTTCACCCCTCCTTATCCTAATCCCCCCTCCTCACTTTACCAATCTAAATACCTCCCACTCTCCCTTTCCCCTCAGTTAACTCCATCTGCAGCTGCTCCTCTGCTCCTCCACGCTCCTTTCTGCGTCTTGACCCGGCCAATGCTAATGACGTGGCGCGCATGTGACGTCACGTCATTAGCATATGCCGGGTCCCGGCGCAGGAAGGAGAGTGGAGGAGCGGAGGAGCAGCTGCAGATGGAGGTAAGTGAGGGGAGAGGGGGAGGTATTTAGAGGGGTAAAGTGAGGAGGGGAGAGGGAAAGAGACACTGCGGGGTTAGAGAGACACGGCGGGGTTAGAGAGACACGGGGGGGGGGGGGGGGACTAGTGACTCGAGTATAAGGCGAGGGGGGGCCCTTTTCAGCCTTAAAAAAAAGGGCTGAAAATCTCAGCTTATACTCAAGTATATAGAGTATATTGAAAAGTTGAATGTTCTTACATATTTATATGCTAGATACTGATATCTGGATGTGCACATCCTTAGGAAGCTTCCATAAAATGTACCCTGCAGGGTTGGTGGGGTCACAGCCTAAATTGCCCATAAGGAGACCGGCAGAGAGAGAAAAAAAAAAACAGACGGCAACTGCCAGATTGTGATACAAATGTTTCAGTCTTTACTTCCTCCTGCTTGGACAAAACAATTTTTCAAATTGCATATCAGTTTAGCCTGGGTTTAGAGGGTGTTAACCATAAGTTTCAACTCACATAAATTAAAAGATATTTTGCTAACTTCAAGGTATGTGTTTAAATGCTTATTTTGGTATTTTTTCATGCAAAAAATGTTTTTATACACTACTAATTCATCTCTATCAGATGCACTCATATTCCAGCTCACTTACATATCCCTTTACGAGAGGTGAACATGCAGAATCCCTGCAAAAGTATGGCAGAAGGGAAATTGAAGATTTGTATTCATATCTTTAGATTGGAATTGTGAGTTTGCAAGATAATATTAGTTCTTGTGGAAATCAGAGACTGTTTGGGAGAGAATACAGTAGCCAACACCACCGATTTGTTTCTCTCAGTTGTGTAAAGCAGCATGAGACACCTCTCACAGCCTTTGAGTACTATTCCCATTTGCAATAGATTAAAGTCTGTTAGATATCTGTTTAATATGCATATAGACATGTACACACAGCATTGTCCAACAACTCACAAGTATGGGTGCATAAACGTTTTGCATCTACGAAATAGAGTAAGAGAAGGCTGTTATTGGTACTTGAATGTCCAGACTCCAGCTTGTGATTACTCTGAGATGGAGGAGCGCAGAACAGAACTATGGTCCTTTGTATCTCCTGGTGTGTTGGATATTGGGTGGCACCTAAGCAACTTATTCCTGTAAATCTATCACTTCCAGTTTAATTAAGTAGAAATCACTGGCAGAAACTTCAAAATCAGATTTTGAGGATTCTAATGGAGGATGGAGAAGGTTTTTTTTTTTTTTTGGTGGGCCTGATTAGTTTTCCTGACTTTTTCTGCATTGTTGCCAATAACTGTTCTCAAGTTGATCATCACAATCCAGAGAGTTCACCGACATCAAACTGAGATCCATTGTTCTGTCACAGCACTAGGAGTGTGTTTTCGGAGGCCTCTGTTGGGGGTTGAAAATACTTTGGCTCAGTAAGAGTAATTCGAAAAGGAGCAGAATTGAGCCAAGGATACAGACAGACAGCCCACGTTATAACCAGTTCATTACACACAACAACAACAAAATGCACAGTTAAGTTATTGAGAGGGATAGGGAAGGTTCCCTGTTTTTAATAATAAAATAAACTAGTGTTTATTTGCATTTCCAAACATCATGTTATTAACAAGTCCTTAAAAGCTCTATTTTTACTCATTGAAAACTTCCAAATAATCCACAGAAAGGTCTGCACACAGGGTTTTTTATTGGTACTAAATGCACTAGTTAATCAGACTGTTTCTTAACAGCATGTTTTGAAATGCTGTGGAGAGACAATCTGTGATAGGCTAGGACATCTAGTACTACAGAGATACTGTGGATGAGCTACAGGAGTCAGGCATTTGTTGGGATTATTTGGACGTTTTCTTTGAGTAAAAACAGGTTTAAATCTTATGTATCTCTTTGGTATGAAATCAATACCAAAAATAAACACCTTGAAGTTAGCAAAATGTCTTGTAAATTTTGACAGTTGATGCTAAAGTAGCATATAATTCAAAAATTTGTTTTGGCCAATCAGGAGAAAGTAGATGCAGCTCATACATTTCAATAAACCTGTTTGTACTGAAAAGCAGCCTGGGATATGTAGGGGGTCTGTGGTGAAGGGCGTGGGCAGCACAGATTGAGAGCAGACTGCAGCAGGAAGCACATCCCCAGCAGTGACTTTAGGGCTGACATCAATGCTCTCCTATTGGCTGAGCATGGCACAGAAGGTGTGTAGTAAATTAAAAATGCTCACCCAATGCTGCATGCTGATTGAGTGGGGATCATGGGCTTGTGTAAACACCACTGGGGGTTTCAACATAATCATTAGAAGGATTTTGAGATATTAATAAAAATAAGATGTTTTATGAAATGTGCTGCATAGATAATTGATGCTTTTTGCATAAAGAGTGCCAAAATCTAATAATCGAGGAAACTTGGATACATCTTTAAATGATGTTCAGATATGCAAACAGGCACAGAGGTTGTTTATTTTAATATTAAAAACAGGCACCCTTCCATATCTCCTTTAATCAATCTATTAATATTTCAGGAAGAGTGGGGAGGTGTTACAATAAGGCCCACAGCCCTAGCTCACCTGACATGTTGGGCGGCAGCAGCTTAGTTAATACACAGTGCAAAGAGCCAGAAACAAAGAATGGTCAAGCAGGCGGGTCCAGATTCAGCAGAGGTAGCTCAATTAGGAGGTAAATGCAGTAACCCCCTAGACAGGGAGTACTGATACACTGACATAAGAGCATATTATCACTGGCATGGGTAACGAGCATGTGTACGGTATCACTAGCACAAATATATGACAGAAACATGGGAACACTGGCACATGTGCT
The DNA here is from genome assembly GCA_027410445.1 of Discoglossus pictus. Lineage (NCBI taxonomy): Eukaryota > Metazoa > Chordata > Amphibia > Anura > Alytidae > Discoglossus > Discoglossus pictus. The sequence goes on from CM050163.1 coordinate 45,460,063, forward strand.
AAGATAAAGCATGGTAAACACAAGAGACTGAGTGCATTATTAAAACATGGGGAGTGCTGATAACAGGCACAGGACAGGTGCAGGGTTTGAGACGGCCAGTAGGTTTGGGTGCAATTGATCATTTTAAGGACTTTGTCCATTTAAATCTTGAGAATAGTAGTCACAGCATCAGAAGGTGCTTGCAGTAAACTGAACACTGTTTATCACCAGAGGGGCCTCATGCCAACCATTAAACGTAGTGGTAGAGAGATGAGCGTCTTACAGTCATTAAATCCATCATGAATTCCTTTCCATGGCAGCGCATTCTAGAGGATAATGAGAAGCTACCCAACCATTTAGGCAACAGGACAATGATCTGAATCACACCAGGAAAATAGAAAAATCCTGGAATGGCAATCCAAACATCAACCCTATTGAGTTGCTTAAGTGGAATCTTAAGAAAGGTGTATATAAATAAATCACCTCAAACCTCTCCAAGCTGAAGAAGGAACGTGGAAAAATGTCTCCTGGTCTTGTGAGAGATTGTTTTTAATTGTAATAGCAATCATATATGTAAATATATTTTATGAGTTGATATATGCATTGTATGTGTATTGAATGGCTTATTTATTTATAAAATCTATATAGAAGACTAATTGTGTGCTCAATGACACATTAGTACATACAGTGGGAACTCAGTGGGGCTAAATTTCACGAATACACCCTTATAAATCTCCACCTTGTCATTTCGTTAATATATGCTAATTTATCAGTTTAGATAATATTTATGGGTGCTTTATACCTCATTCTGCCATTTTATGTCATTACATTTCCAGAGATTAACATGCTTATGTCTAGGTACAAACCTAGATATCTTAAATCCTCTTGTTTTCTCTGTCCATAGCACTGTCGCTCTACCAGTTTTTCGCCATCTGAAACTCACAAATTCCTTATCACATTTGCAAAATTTCCTGATCATGTTCTCAAACTCAAGCATACAAGTACAGTTGTGCAATTTCAATTTCAAGCATGCAATCTGTCACACACAAAAAAAATTGAAGAGTTTAAAATACTGTTTTAGTTGGGTAGTTCAGGGGTTAAATGTTCCTTTACACTTTCTATTCTTATTGAATAAAGTATGTTAAATCCCTGGCACCGTCGAACATTCTTGTGTGCTTGCTGCCTGACCACACCCAAAAATCCATCTATTACACAGCCTGGTAATTAAAACTAATGTATAGGACCCTCTGTGGGGGGGATATACCAGGTTAGTTTAATACTCAATTGTATCACAATCAGTTGATGGATTTTTGGGGATGATTTTGATCAAATAGTCAGCATACTGGTATCTTCTGCTGATTTTCCATTTCCTTAACCTCACTTTTTTTTTTACGGACAGAAGCGGTCCGATAATGAAATAAATACATTTTAAAATTTGATAAATAGATACATTTGTGGCACACTGACAATCAATATTTCATTTATTTGAAGTCTATAATAGACCCACACAAGTTCTGTCTCAAACTATGTACTGTATGTCTCTCTCAGTGTGAGTCACTCTCAATATAATCCATCTTCGTTTACATTTTAGACACAAATGTAGGGGATCTAGTACATGTTTAAAACTATTTGGTTATCTGCCATTTTAAGGTCAATCAAATATACTAGTACCCATTAAACAAATTAAATGCAGCTCATGTATGGATTCTTAACAGGTAAACAATAATCCTGGCCATTCTCCCGTATTCATGAGGCTTTGTTTGCAAGGGGAAAACACACAATTTGGAAGTGGCTCAGTTTTGAACACATTCACAGAGCTTAAATAGTCACTAATAGTTTTGGAAATACTTCACATGATTAGGAAGTATATGACAAACTAACAACATTTTCAGCTATGTAAGCCAGGAGCATTTTTAGATATCATTTAGCTGACTCTGCTTGTGCCAACGAGGATTCCATCTTTGACTACTGATTTGCTTGTTGCATCAGGGGGAGGATTATCCTTCTTGGGTTCTATTTTAAAATAACTATGTAAGTCTTTCAACAGAACTGAACACAGATCGTATCTGAATCCACAAGTTCCTCCCATTTTTTCCCAGGTTCTAACTCTGTTGCCAATAAAGTAAAATTGAATACAACAGTTAAAAAAGTAGTGACTTATATTTAAAATCTGTAAAAATATTTTGCACAATATCAAGTGAAAAGTTGTTTATAAGAGCATACTATAAATATAACACTTCAGCAAATACACTATTTAGCACTTGTCTCAACGCCAGTAGGTCTTATTTAGAACATGTTATCTGATCTTTTAATGAATCCTCAGGATAGCCTTATGTATACACAAGGGATACTTAAATAAGTTTACTATAACTGAAATCTGGACCGCCAACACAACCTACCCCTGATAATTTAGTGCATATTGTTTCTACCTGTACATAATGTACAGATTGTCCATGAGAATATATGGCTTATTGTACTGCCACTGAAGTGGGAGATAAAAAGTTGCTACATCACCAAAGCTCACTTATATCTTGAAAGCAAATGTTAATTTGCAGAGCAAACATTTTTGCAATCCCTGTGTACATTGTAAGTGCTCCACAGGATATGAATTTAAAATATGTTACAATTAGTGTAAAGAGCTCCCATGCAGGCGGTGGGTTGTGTGCAGTATGCTTCATTTTCATAATTAATTTAGAGTGAAAACTGACTGTATCTTATGATCAATGGCTGCAATCAGTTGTGTGCAGTCACTATAATAGTTGTCAGTGTTGGTAACACACTTGCGTCCCTTGCGAAGCGAGCCGTGGAGGCACGCGGGACTTAGGCTGCAATGAGCACCAAAGGTGCTCATTGCATTGCGAGGTGAGCAGTAGAGGCACGCGGGACTTAGACTCCAATGAGCGCCGAAGACACTCAATGCACTGCGAGCCTCGCAAAGCGAGATGAGCAGTTAAAGCACGCAGTTTGTTCAAACGCATAACTACAAAAAAGCCGAAAACAAACAAAATATGTAAAAAATAAAAAAAAATAACACTCACTCACAGGGGGTGAGAGAGTCAGGAAGCCTAGGCGTGAAGTTGCAAACAAATTGAAAATCGAATAAGTGAGGGGGAAAATGGCGGACGAAAAACATAAAAATTCTGAAACCGGATGAAAACCAGGCTATGCAACGCCAGGCACGCAGAACTTAGAAATTACACGACGCCGTAAACAGTAACACTTACAATAACAACGCCAGGCACGTAGGACTTTCAAAATAAAACCGGGGACCAAAAGCCTCACATTGTGCCACCCAGCATTGCTAGCCTTACAATTTAATTCCCGTCATTTTTGACGGGCAATTTCCTAGTAGTATATAATATGTGTGTTTGTGCCTATGTATAGTTGTATACAATATATTTGTTTGTATAGACTTACATAAGTACAGTTGTGCTCAAAAGTTTGCATGCCCTTGGCGAATTGGTGATATATGTACCATTTTTAAAGAAAACTTGAGTGAGCGGGCTAAAAAGATTTCTTTTATTTATGATGGAATTCTTATTCACTGGAGGTTATAACAGAATGGCACAATCATGGAACAAAACATGGCAACAAAGAAAAAATGAAATGACCCTGTTCAAACGTTTGCATACCCTTAGTTCTTAATACTGTGCATTGCCCCCTTTAGCACCAATGACAGTGTGCAGTCTTGTGTAATAGTTGTCTATGAGGCCCCTCATTCTTGTAGGTGGTATAGCTGCCCATTCGTCTTGGCAAAATGCCTCCAGGTCATACATAGTCTTGGGTCATCTTGCATGAACCGCACGTTTGAGATCTCCCCAGAGTGGCTCGATGATATAAAGGTCAGGAGACTGTGATCACCACTCCCCAACCTTCACCTTTTTTTGCTGCACCACTGGAGGGTCAACTTGGCCTTGTGCTTAGGGTCATTGTCATGCTGGAAAGTCCAAGAGCGTCCCATGCACAGTATCCCCTGTGTCTTTCTCCCCCCACTCCTTCCTCTGTGCTCCTGTTTGCATTTGCTGGTGTGAAACCATTAGCGGGCTTGGGAATTGATAATTTTTCCCAATCCCAAAATGTGTTTCCGATTTACAGGTTTAAAAAAAAATTACAGCTTTACGGACGCAATTTTTTTCCTCGCTTAGCAGTTTTGAGAACTCCCAAAAACGCCAACTAAATAGCAAATTAGCTTGCAACCTCACTTACAGGCTCCCTGCCTCTCCCGCTGTGTGTGAGGTTGTAAGTACATTTTTTTATTAATTTGCATAATTTGGCGTCCCAACGGCTTATGAGTTACGGCTTGCAAAAATTACGCCATTATAGCCATAATTTTTTTGAAGCCTATAACTCGTAAGCTGTTTGGAGCCTCTCCCCCCTTAAGCCAGTCATGTACGGGCCTCGAGATGAGGCCTTCGGCACTCATCGCAAACCATGCAATGACCACCTACAGCACTAAATTGCCAACTAAATAGCAAATTAGCTTGCAAGTAAATTTTTTTATTAATTGGTGCTCATTGCGAGCTCCGCAATGAACGCCTTTAGCGCTCATTGCAGCCCCGTCAAGCCAGTCACGAGACCCCCGCAATGACCGCCTTCAGCGCCAAATAACCAACTAAATAGCAAATCAGCTTGCAACCTCACTCACAGGCTCCCTGCCTCTCCCCTGTGCTGTGTGTGAGGTTGTAAGTAAAAAATTTTATTAATTTGGTGCTCATCATGAGCCCCGCAATGAGCGCATTTAGCGCTCATTGCAGCCCCGTCAAGCCAGTGACGTACAGGCCTCACGATAAACGCCTCCGGCGCTTAGCGCAATCTCCGCAATGATTGCCTTCACGCTCATTGCAGCCCCATCAAGCCAGTCCCTCGCGATGAGCGCCTTCGGTGCTCATCCCAAGGCACGCAATGAGCGCCTTCGCCACTCATTGCAGCCTTCGTCGCTCATTGTGCATGCACAAGCCCTTATTTCTTATAACATGTAGGTCTGTGTATGTATACAGTTGTATATATCACATATAAAGTTGTGAGCATGCGGGTTGTTGCTAACGCTGCGGGCTCGCGAATGCGCTCCTCGCCAGCAACTGCGGACCTCGCAAAATTTACGGTCTTACAACAAACAAATACGAGACGCGTTACGACCCATTACGACCTCGCAAAAATACGACCTTACCGCCCGAAACCCGCGCACATGAAAACATGAAAAACACAATAAATACACACAACAAATACATAAAAAGCTTACCTACAGCAAGGGGAGGCAGCCAGGACCTCGAAAACTGAAGTTACACCTCAATTTCACTCGAAATAAAAGAGTTTAGACACCCGACACGGATTTTCCAAAAAGGACGTACGAGATCCGAAAACAAGGACGCAACCCGTGCGACTCGAAAAACATTAGAAACACAAGAAATACACACAACAAACACATAAAAAGCTTACCCACATGAAGGGGGGGGGCACCAGGACCTCTGCAAGTGTAGTTACACCTCCATTTAAGTCCAAATTACCCCCGAAAATCACCTAAGCGAGAGAAAAAATGGCCGCCGAACAAAACGAAAACAAGGCTAAAGGACCCTAAACACACAAAACACCACCAAACAGCTACGGATTTTCCGAAAAAGTCAGACGACATCCGAAAACATGGATGCAAAATCAGCCACAGCCGCATACCACACATTAGGCGCCATTTTAGAACACAAACCTACACAATCCGGAAGTACACAGCTACCCTAACGGATTTGCCTCGCGCACGCACACTATTACACTGCACACATTCATGACACTTACACAGCAGCTCCACAGCACTGATGCTGCAGCAACATGAAAACAGATTGCCAGCTCTTCAACACAAAGCTGCATATATTACTTCAAAATAGGTAAAGTATATTAATTTCTTATTTTATTAATTATTCATTGCCATACCAACAAAAAAAAAAACAACGCTGCTCATAGCACACAAACAAGAGCCTCGCAATGAGCGCCGAAGGATCTTTGAACACCAACAAAATTAATGTTGCACACAAACAACATTACCTGCCTTACAATCTTATTGCCATAATTTTTTGACAAGCAAGTCGCTAGTGATATATAACTTTGAGCATATGCATATGTGTAGGTCATGTGCATGTATATAATTTCATAAATTAGGTATGTCTGTGCTTATCTTTATACTTTTTATAGTCATGCATTTGTACATATGTATAAAGAATGTAAATTTGTGCCTATGTATAGTTGCATATAACATGCATGTAATATTACATTTGTGCAAGTGTGCGACTCTTTACTATATGTATTTGTGGATGTATACATTTATATGCACCATACAGTGCCTTGCAAAAGTATTCACCCCCTTGGTATTTTTCGGGTTTTGTTGCCTCACAACCTGGAATTAACATGGATTGTTTGAGGATTTGCATCATTTAATTTACAGAACATGCCCACAACTTTGAAGATGTTTTTTTTTTATTTTTTTATTATTGTGAAGCAAACAACAAATAGGACAAATCAACAGAAAAAGTCAATGTGCATAACTATTCACCCCCCTAAAGTCAAAACTTTGTAGAGCCACCTCTTGGGCAATCACAGCTCCAAGTCACTTTTGATAAGTCTCTATGAGCTTGCCACATCTTACCACTGGGATTTTTGTGCTGGTGAACAGCAATCTTTAAGTCTGACCACAGATTTTCTATTGGATTGAGGTCTGGGCTTTGACTAGGCCATTCCAACACATTTACATGTTTCCCCTTAAACCACTCAAGTGTTGCTTTAGCAGTGTGTTTGGGGTCATTGTCCTGCTGGAAGGTGAACCTCCGTCCTAGCCTCAAATCACGCACAGAGCGGTATAGGTTTTGCTCAAGAATATCCCTGTATTTAGCACCATCCATCTTTCCCTCAACTCTGACCAGTTTCCCAGTCCCAGCTGCTGAAAAACATCCCCACAGCATGATGCTGCCACCACCATGTTTCACTGTGGGGATGGTGTTCTTTGGGCGTTATGATGTGTTCGGTTTGCGCCAGACATAGCGTTTTCTTTGATGGACAAAAGTTAAATTTTGGTCTCATCAGACCAGAGCACCTTCCTCCATACATTTTGGGAGTCTCCCCCATGCCTTTTCGCAAACTCAAAACGTGCCATATTGTTTTTTGCTGAAAGTAATGTCTTTCTTCTGGCCACTCTGCCGTAAAGCCCAACTCTATGGAGCGTACGTCTTATTGTCGTCCTATGTACAGGTACTCCAGTCTCTGCTGTGGAACTTTGCAACTCCTCCAGGGTTACCTTAGGTCTCTGTGCTGCCTCTCTGATTAATGCCCTCCTTGCCCAGTCCGTGATTTTTGGTGGGCGGACGTCTCTTGACAGGTTTGCTGTTGTGCCATGTTCTTTCCATTTGATTATGATAGATTTGATGGTGCTGGTGGGGATCATCAAATATTTGGATATTTTTTTATAACCTAACCCTGACTTGTACTTCTCAACAACATTGTCCCTTACTTGTTTGGAGAGTTCCTTGGTCTTCATGGCAGTGTTTGGTTAGTGGTGCCTCTTGCTTAGGTGTTGCAGTCTCTGGAGCCTTTCAAAAAAGGTGTGTATATGTAATGACAGATCATGTGACACTTAGATTGAACACAGGTGGACATCATTTCACTAATTTATGTGACTTTTGAATGTAATTGGTTGCAACAGAGCTTTTTATGGGTCTCATAAGAAAAGGGGGTGAATACATACGCACATGCCAATTTTCTGTTTTCTATTTCTAAAAAATAGTTTTATATATATATTTTTCTCATTTCACTTCACCAACTTATACTATTGTGTTCTGATCCATAACATAACATTCTGATTAACATAACATTG
>CM050163.1:45472890-45577890 GCA_027410445.1 Discoglossus pictus
CTTTTTAAAAAATATATTTATTATTCTTATCCTTTATTTCTAAAGTGCCAATATTTTTTGCAGCAATATATACCAGGGGAAAAATACACTGGACAGAGAGATATTGTGACATATAACAAGGTGTTCGTTCGAGTGGAGAAGAGATCCCTGCTTGGAGAGCTTAAATATTTATTTAGCGCTACAGAATATGTTGGCGCATTACAAATAAGCGATAATAATAATATTTCCTGCCTAATTATGCTCTTAGTCAGGGTTGGATTTTTCAAACTTTTTAAAATTATAGAATGGACTTAAAATGGCAGCATAGATAAGCTCAACACTTTGCATAATATTCTGAAGTTTGATCTTGAGACTACTGATCACACTTGAAATCTCGCAAAGGTAAATAAAGTTTTGCACGCAATAGCCTTTATTCTTATTGGCTAATGATTATCCTGAATATGTTTTCTCATGGAATTTTGGAAATTGTTGCCCCCCCCCCCCTTACCAATGTAACTACAAGTACCAGAATGATAGATCCCTTAATCTTACTTCCTTATTTCTATAGTCTATATTTTACATTGAAGAAATTACACTCTGCTGCAATGTAGAGAAGTAAGTGCACAGCCTGTCCCCTCAAAATAACTCAACACACAGCCATTAATGTCTAAACCGTTGGCAATAAAAGTGAGTACACCCCTAAGTGGCAATGTTCAAATTTGGCCCAAGGGAGTGGATCATGCTCTGCTTCAGTATGTCACCGTACATGTTGGCATTCATGGTACCCTCAATGAACAACAGCTTCCCAGTGCTGGCAGTACTCATGCATGGCCAGACCATGACACTCACACCACCAAGTGTAGGCAAGACACACTTGTCTTTGTACTCCTCACCTAGTTGCTGCTACACACGCTTGACACCATCTGAACCAAATAAGTTCATCTTAGTCTGCTTGTCTTCAGCAAACTGTTTGCAGGCTTTCTTGTGCATCATCTTTAGAAGAGGCTTCCTTCTGGGACAACATGCAGACCAATTTGATGCAGTGTGTGGAGTATGGTCTGAGCACTGATAGGCTGACCCCCCACCCCTTCAACCTCTGCAGCAATGCTGTCAACACTCATACATCTATTTGCCAACATGTACTGTGACATACTGAAGCAGAGCATGATCCCCTCCCTTTGGAGACTGGGCCACAGGGCAGTATTCCAATATGATAAGGGCCCCAAACACACCTCCAAGATGACCACTGCCTGAAGGTAAAGTTGATGGACTAGCCAAGCATGTTACCAGATCTAAACCCTATTGAGCATCTGTGGGGCATCCTCAAACAGAGACCTTGCACTCCCCCACCTTCCAACATCCACCAGCTCCGTGATGTCATCATTGAGGAGTAGAAGAGGACTCCAGTGGCAACCTGGTGAACTCCATGCCCATGAAGGTTAAGGCAGTGCTGTAAAATAATGTTTGCCACACAAAATATTCACACTTTGGGCCCAATTTGGACATTTCCACTTAGGTGTGTACTCACTTTTGTTGCCGGTTTAGACGTTAATGGCTGTGTTTTGAGTTATTTTGAGGGGACAGCAAGTTATACAGGCTGTACACTTACTACTATACATTGTAGCAGAGTGTAATTTTGTCTGTGTTGTCACATTAAAAGATATAATAAAATATGTACAAAAATGTAAGGGGTGTACTCACTTTTGTGTGTGTATATGTGTATGCAAATCCATTCACAGAGAAATCGCTGGTAGATGGAACATTTCATAATTTATCTAAAGAGCTGAGCTGGGAAGACTGCACTAAAGTATAGATTTTAGAGCAATTTAATATTATTTTGTTGTGCAGTCATTCAGTAAGGTCCAACTCTTCGTGACCTCAGGGACTTTAGCACACCAGCTCTGTCTGTCAGCAATTTCATTCCTTAGCCTTTGCTAGTACACATTCACTGGTTCTGTAATACTATATATATATACATATATATATATATATATATATATATATATATTGTGACAAAGATGGTCGCCTAGAACTAAGGTTTGAGGTTTCCTTAAAGCAATATGCAAAACACGTACAGTATTGTGCAGTAGATCGTATTTTATTGTGCCAGTGAAAACAAAATAAAACAACCTTAGCAGCAACTTGGCTAGAGAAAATACAAATCTACATAAAACGGCCTTACTAACTTCCCGGAACACCCTGACTAAGCCTAGCTATTCGGCTTCAGGTAAAAAACAAACAAAATAAAGAACCAAAGTAAGAGACAGCAATGGTCTTCACCGGTGTGCACCGTCTCTGGAATATAGCAGGAACTAGCATCTCAGACTTTCACTACCTAGGGGTCATGGCACCGGCCCACCTGTGTGCCTGCCCCCAGGGACCCATAAAGAGTACTATATGGAACTCTAATACACAAAGTCACTCTTAGAACAACAGTCCCTTCCCTGGGGGTGTACATATAGAAGTAAACAGCTTCTGACCATGAGGTCTCTCCAGTAGCTTCAGGCTGTAGGGAGTGTCTCTCCAGTCTGGTGATGACAGCAGTTTCCACAAGGCACTTGATAACCAGGGGCCATATTAAATTCCAGCCTCTTAAGTCCAACGTGTAGCACGTAAGGGCTGCATGCTTGAAATTTGTCTGTTTTACATTGTTATTAAATTAGAAGTGCTGCGAGTTAACAGCGAGATACGCTATTTCGTAAAACAGTTCTTGGCCGTTGGAGTTACGTGCTTGAACGCAAACAATTAAGCAAGCACGTAGTTACGGGTCAAATGGAGCCAATGGAAACAGAGATTGTCATCATTGCATCCCAAGAAAATAGAGGAGGAATTTCAAAGTCCCACAGGTTTCAATTAAGAGCTACGTACGAACCCACATTCCAGTCATGATGCAATAGTAATAATCCGCAAATATGATATTCTATCACATGCGAGTTACAGTAACACACATTGATTGTAGGGATTGATATGACATGAAATATAAACATGAAATAAAGTATTTTTCGAGGCCAATTTGCGGCCTTGTGAATGTTGTGCTATTAATTCTAAGACCTAACATCACTTTCCCTTTTAATAAATGTACAGTAGTGTGTTTTTATTTGATTAACAAGTGCTACGTATTGGACTTTACCCCCCTTGTGGGTGCTCTCAAGCACACATTGTCCTTTGGGCTCCATTTGTGTATTACGTGCTTGCTTGCGAGTGACCACGTTGCAATATAATAGCTGAATTGAAAACAAAGCGGTTATGGGCTTGACGGATCTAAGGATTTACGGCAGCAAAGTTCAACATTGCTCAAAACGTAGCCTGTTCTCAGGCGTCCTGCGTCTTAACATGCAAGTCTACTGCGTGCTACGTAACGGGGCTAATTTAATACCCGTAACCCGTAAATTTGGAGTTACGGGCTACATTCTACAACATAGCCCCAATTTAACGAGGCTGCAGGATTTCAAGCTGACCCAGCAGCGCTCAAACCATTCAAACAATTCCTGTGTCTCCTCTCACTCTCTCAAACACAGGCTTTCTCCCTCTTTTATGTAGCAGTCCATGTTCCTCTCTGGGTTGGTACTGTTTGCCGCTCTGCTCTACAAAACACTGTTTAAAATTCCTCTGTTCACAAAAGGCTCACCAATCTTCTGCTCCAAAATCTCACCTTTTTGGTTCTGCAGTTGCACACGGGCAACTGTCTCTATTTTTTAAGGTTACACACACGCAGCTTTCTGTGTTTCCTCTGGTCACACAGACTCTTCTGAAGTGGCAGACTCCATTGCTGCCTTAAACTCACTGTGCTGGCCAGCGAGGCCTGATTGGCACCCTCCCATCTCTCTTTTCCATGCTTCTAACTGCTGGCCCACCTGCTATTTAAGTCTCATCCAGGAGCTTTAACTGTTACTCCTGTATAGAACCCTTCAAGGCTCTGTACCTTGTACTATCCTCTGGGGGCACTGTCTCACACACCCTCCCCATCCGCTCAACAACATGGGGTTGAGCGACTAATGCCGAGAGGCCGTTAAAACCGTACATGGCAACCACATGGTGTAGATGATACTGTTGTTCCAAGTAGAAATATAGCCACTTGTATATACATCTCCACTTCATCCTCACGTTTAACGGGCTACCATTCACAGTATGCAACTATACAGTATGGTCTTGGGTCTGTCTCCACCACCTTGAACCCAACAGCATGAATTTCTCCATGAACCAGGAGGATATCCCCTTTTCTGATCTGTCCGTAGGCTTCCAAGTAATAAGGCTTGAGATACCCTCAAACAGATTACTAGTGATTTCTTCCACAGCGTCATCTATGTGGAACACACAGTTTTGTTTGCCATACTTCATATCTGGACATGGCAGGATACTGATAACATCTCTAAGCCGCACCCTCGGGTTGTTACACATAACTCTGTTCATCCGGATTTTCTCATCTGAGCAGATGTCATCCGAAAGAACAATTCCCACAGCTTCCTGTCTCTTCTTCCCTATCAGAAGAACAGGGTCTCCTCGGAAAAATTGAAGCTTATACATCTTGGCCTGAGACATCGACACCACGCTGTTATCATCATTGATAGCTTCATCTATAAATAACTGATATATATATATATATATATATATATATATATATACTTCTGTTTCAAAATTGCTGAGGAGAGGTTATCTGCTTTAGACTCTGTCCTAAAAGGCCATGGTCCTGTCCAGGCCGGTCTCTCTCTGTGTCTGTCTGTCACCTGCTGGTTCCTCCGTGCTCCCCAAGACCTCTCTACTTCTGGCTGTCCCAGGTCCATCTCACAAACCATCTCGGGGAAACCCCAGGAACACTGATTCTCTATGATGCTTGTGACTAAAGCATGTCAATCAGAAGGTTTCTTTTGCAGCTCTTGTTTCATACTAACGATCGTGAACTCTTCTTTCACTAGAGCACTGTGAAGCTTCTGTGCTTCATCTTGTCTAATTATATCTTCCTCATTTTGTACTTATAGCTCCGCTTAGCTTATGAAGTCTGACATAATTCTCTCTCTTCAATACTTCAACATCGCTCAATTTCTCCATTAACACAACTAAGGGGTTGTCTGCCTTAGGTTAACACAACTAGGGGGTTGTCTGCTTCACCCATATTTCATCTTCTTTTAACTTCTTCTCTCAATCTATTTTCTGCTTTTCTACCTGTTTTGTCTCCAAGGCTTCCAGCTTTTAATCTTTCTCTGCTTCCTTCAATCGCAGATTCTCTTCCTTAGCTTGTTGCCAATCCAGTTCAGTCTGCTTGCACTGGATCTCTTAGTGCGTATTTATCGGAGGTATCTCCTCTGTTACAAATCTGTGTAACCCTTGGTCAAACTTTGTGACACTTGGAGCTGGGCGGGCTCCCTTCCTTAGCTGTTTATGCAGAGTCTCCAACTCACTCTTATGTGATTCACTGTCATTGCAGGATAGCAACTTCTTTGGCTCTTTCTCTGCCAACTTTACCTCACAATTACTTTCACACACAATCTTGAGACAATGGTTTGTAAGTACCTGCGTCTCTCTGTTCCAGGTGTTCCAATTGGCTGGATAATAATTCTCACTAAACCTCCTAATGCAATCTTGCTTCCGTTCTGGTATAGTATTCTTCATAAACTGCAAAGGCATGTCCTCTCTCAGGGCTGCTTCTTGCGCTTGCATCTGCACCTCATCTTTCTTTCAGGTCACAGCAGTCATACTCTGTACCACTGTGCTTCCAATCCATCAAGGTCTGCAACTCTCCATTTCTGCCAGGAAGGATCTCTCAAACTTTTGGTTTTGCTGGAATATGTCTAGCGGCACAGGAACTTCATCCTTACGATCAACATATAGGCTAGTACACTTCTTAGAAGTCTTTTGAATTTTCAGTTTCTTAAAAAAGCTGGTTATTTCAGCATCCTGAGCTTTCACCCATATTTCATCTTCTTTTAACTGCTTCTCTCAATCTAATTTTTGCTTTTCTACGTGTTTTGTCTCCAAGGCTTACAACTTTTAATTTTTCTCTGCTTCCTTCAGTCGCAGATTCTCTTCCTTAGCTTGTTGCCAATCCAGTTAAGTCTTCTTGCACTGGATGTCTTGTTGCGTATTTATCAGAGGTATCTCCTCTAATTTTTCCATCAGGCCCTCCCTGAATATCTTCGGCTGCTAGGCCATATTCATCCCTCTGTCTCTCCTATACAAGCTCTGTCACTATGAGCTTCATGTAGAAATTGCTCTCTATTCAATGTAGCATCTTGTACACACAGCTCCTGCAGGTCAGTGCTAGTCTCTTCTGGACAACCATCTCTCTGCTCAAACTGTGCCTCCATATCCGAGAGATCCCACACCCTCTGCTTTTCTTGCAGAGTATATAATAGCAGCTCCTTCTTTATCATAGCTGCTTCCCTCTGAGATACACAGTTAGTGAGGAAATCTCACTTCTCCTCTCTGCCATTGTGCGACAGCTTCTGCATATATTTATCATATGGCTTGTGCATGGGAGGACTCTTCCACTGCTTTCAAATAGACATCTGTGTTTCCTTCCTATAGGACCCTCTGTTGTCCTCAAACGCAGGCTTCATTCTCCGTTCAGGAATAGAATGTGGCATCACCCTTATACCCTTCATTTTTGTAGCAACCTCCCAGTCTTCCATTTCAGGGTTTTTTAGTCCCACTGCCATAGACTTTATCTGTACTTTTTTCCCATCTTGCCTCTCTTTATCCATAGCACTTTGTCTTATCTCAGCTTGACAGAGAGCTCTTGGGATAGTTTACAATTGTATTAGGACACATCTCCATGCTCTGCTTCACATGAACTCCCAGGGATGGTGGTTCCTCTTTAACCATCTCAAACTCCTTACTCTCGTCCTCCTTATATTTTACTTTAGTAAGGATGAAGTTCCTACTCCAAACTGGAGATATTCTTTCTGTAACGGAACCCATCACTGTTTTACCCTGTTTTTTGGTTATGGTTAAAATATGATCCTACTGTTATACTGTATGTATGTTGGTTTATGCTCTGCAGAATATTAGCCCAGACTATTGCAGACCTTGGCATAATAGATAATCCTATTACAGAGACTCCTCATAAGATAAGGAAGTCTATTGTATAAAGTGTTTTCATTCTCAGACATAAGAACAAAGAAGGATGATCTAATCAATGTCTGATTGTATCAAAGTTGCCAGGTAGCCTCAGGGAGGTGTGACCCACCTATTGTCCCTCTATGTGTATTGTGTGGTCAACTATGGGGGATGTATATTGCCTGTGGGAAGAGATGTGTATATATATTTCTGCACATAACAAAATAAAGTCAGTAGTCTTGAACTCCCTATTGAGTGTCGTCCAATATGGGAGGTTGGGAATGGTGAGACTGTAGTGCCTCTTGGGTATTTTACCGTATACCAGCGGAGATATTGGATTCATGTTCCAACTCTGTTACACTTTCTTTGTAGGAACATTGGCTGCTGCAATCATCTGTTTGATCTCTCCTCTCTCAGAGGTCTTTGTCAGGCATGTTCTGACTCTTGTATTATCCCCCACATCAGGAGTATTCACCAAGGACAGGTGGCTGTCCCCTTTTCTGTCCAGGTTTCTGTTGGAGGCCTTCTCATTGCTCTTACCCTTAGGATTTCTCCATCCATTTAGGTTCAACTCTTCCCCAGTGACTTGATCAGCATGCTTCATAACTCCAGTCATTTTAATATCATCATCATCTTGCTCCAGGAGCAAAGGTCCTTCATCTGCACTAGCAGTCACTTTTGCTTTCTCTGCAGTATCACATGCTCATTCTGCAGCCTATTTTGCTGCTCCAACAAATCTTTTCTCTTTCTCTGTACTGAACCTGTTGGCTTCTCACATATTCTCTGCAATCAAACAGGTCTCCAACTCCTGATTTCCTTCTGCATCAGGTTCTGTTTGCAATCCCTCAATAAGGAAACTGCATTTTAAACTTGGGTAGACAAGAATGCCTCTTGGGTAGCGATAAGTATGTCTGTCAAAAAAATTCTATGATTGCAATGTTTGTATTCTGTTCACTCCTACTCTGTCAAGGATCTCCTCTTTCAGAATGCAATAATTTGTTGCCTTTTCCTTTTCCAAAACTCCATTTTCTGAGCTTCTCCACACAGATAGGGACCATGGACTATGGCACAATCCTTGTAAGGCCAACCTTCCCTAGTGGCAATTTGCTCAAAATTCAGGAGGTATGTTACAAAATCATCTTCTTTAAGAAGCAATTTGAATTAATGCTTCCCCTTGAGATTGAAGCCACAGTTTTATTTCCAGAGCTCAGTTGCTGCAACTGATTTGTTTGTGCTTCTCAAATTTCTCTCAGGTGGGCTCTGTCCACTTCCATTTGCTTCTGCCATTTCTCGGTGGCAACTTTCATGTGGGCTCTGGCCTTCCTCAGGCATCCAGCAGCATCTTTCAGACTATCCTCTTTTTCAGCATGGTCTCTGTTCTGCATGCTCCTTATTCATTACATGCTGTTCCGCTGTGGCTTCCAGTAAAGCCTTTTAAGACCTCCATTTTCAGTGGTGAGGGCTGTCTTCTTAAACACAGACACCTTAAATCCCACTTCTGACACCAGTGTGACAAAGATGGCCGCCTGGAACTGAGGTTTCCGTAAAGGTTGATGTTCTAAGGAGTGAGCTTGGGGTAGAAATTAAATTTGCGCCGCTCTGTAGTAGAGCTTAAGGTGCAGGCACGAAAGACCACATTTATCTTTATGTCTAAACATTGTATATTTAGTAATTCTAGGGGGTTTATTACGTCAAATAAATCTCATAATTTGCTTTTGAAAATTGTCTAGATCTTTAATGGGAACTTTGATAGGTAAGGAACTAAAATAGTATAAGATTATAGGAAGGATGTTCATTTTGACCGTATGTATTCGGCCGGACCATAAGATTTGGAACTTGTTCCATTTCTCTAGATCGGCTGATAGTTCTTTAAAAAGAGCCAGATAATTAACCCTATACAGATCTGAGATATTAGGGGTAATCTTTATTCCTAAATATTTTAAATAAGATTTGGGCCAGAAAAAATGTAAAGAATTCTTTAAGAATTCCTGTTCAGAGTGTGGGAGATGAGACCCTAGGACTTCTGTTTTATCCTCATTGACTCGTAAGCCTGAAATTGTTTTAAACCTATTTAATACATACATCTATTATCTATACATCTAATACATCTATTATGTTAAAGTACATAATAGATCGTCTGCAAAGAGACAACACTAATAGTCTGTGCCAATGGTTCCATTGCAAGAGCAAAAAGTAGGGGGGATGGGGGCATTATTTTAGCTAATAATTTAATATCCCTATTTAGCAAGGAGATTGGGCGATAGTTTTTAACCTCCAGTGGGTCCCTCCCCGCCTTGGGAAAAAAGACCAGATTTGCTTGATTTAGCTCTGGTGGCATCTGTTCCCCTTGTAAAATAGTATTCCATAATGTTACCAAATGAGGAGTCAAGACATCTACAATTTTTTTATAATATAAATTAGAAAAGCCATCCGGCCCAGGCGATTTGCCCAATTTGAGAGATTTAATAGTGTCTTTGACTTCTTCTAGGGTCACGTCAGAGTTAAGCAAATCCAGATCAGCATTTTCCAAAGTGGGGAGGTTCAGTTTATCTAGAAAGTTAGCTAGGGAGTCCTTATCTATCTGTGCATGGGAGGTATAAATATCCTGATAAAATGTACGGAAGGTGTCCTGAATCTTTGCCTGGTTCATTGTTTTGATCTGAGTGACTTTAGATTGCTGATATCTGGCGTTCAACTTATTAGCTAAAAGGGGGCCTGGCTTATTTGCTTGGGCAAAGAATTTGTTTTCCTCAAGGCCTTCTCTGTTTGGACGGAAAGAATACTATCAAGTTCTAATCTAATACTGTCAATCCGCTGGCGGGTTAAATCTGACTGATGTTGTTGGTTTTGTTTCTCAAGTTTAAGGAGTTGTTTCAACAATGAGTTTTTTCGCGCTCTCATGTTTTTTTTATAAGAGGAGGCTAAACGTATACATGTACTCAGGGGTTAGTATTTGTTTGAAAGTAATCCTTCAGTTCCTTTGTAATTTGGTCTTGTATAATAGGGTTAGATAGGAGCCTATCATTTATGCGCCATGCATAAGGCACATCTAAGTTTCAGATTTAGATTCAGAACCAATGACACTAGACTGTGATCTGCCCAGGGACATGGGATGAAATCTGAAGATTTGGTTTGTTCTAGCAATGTGGCGTCTATTATAAGTGTGTCAATCCTAGAATAGGATTTGTGCGTTAGCGAGTAAAACGTGTACTCCCTCTCCTGTGGGTGGAGCCCCCTCCAGGCATCCACTAAGCCCAATTCCTAACTTGTTTAGTTTTGTCTGGAAATCGATTTTCTCTCTGCCCTTTGGACCTATCCAGATCTGAGTTTAAAACCAGGTTAAAATCTCCCACTATGATTATCTTGCCTGTTTCCTGAGAATCTAATGTCTCCAGTAGATTTATGAGGGCTTTATGTGGAGCTGTAGAAGGGGCATAAATAGATACAAGGGTAAGCCTAGTATTTAGTAGGGTTCCGGTAAGAATAACGAAGTTACCCTCCTTATCTATTAGTTTATGGGTTACATTAAAAGGGAAGTTTTTGTGGATCAGTATAGCTGCTCCCGCTCATTTGGTTTTCTGATTAGAGCTATAGAAGGTTGCATAATCTTTATTCAGGAATTAAGCTGGTTTGTTTTGTGCAAAATGGGTCTCTTGGAGGAAGAGTACAGATGGTTTGTCTTTCTTATATGAGATAAAGGCTTTCCTCCTTTTATTAGGCAAATTGAAACCCCTGACATTGTGAGTGATAAAAGTATATTGTGAACTAGCCATTAGGAAGTGTAGAAGTCCGCAGGGACCACAAATGTGCTATTACCCTAGTAGGTTCCGAGACGAGTCGGCCACCAAGCAACTGCGGGAGCCCCGGCAACACTCCCTGGAGAATCGAAGGAGTTAGACTGGAACATTTAGGAACACCTCCAAGAAAGGAAAAGGTAGAGAAATCGTTCAGTACATTGGAGTATGTAACTTTAACTCTTGAAGGGAGAACAGTGTGAAAACAACTATAAAAAAGCAACTTTATCATATACATTCCTGACACTACGAATATATATGAAGGACCCTGTAAGGGGCTCAGACAGGAACTAAATTAGTTACCTTAAACTACCATATTGCTACAGTCAAGAAAGACTGAAATTAAGTATAGCATAGTAAAAGAGAAAGGCATCAACAAGTTAACTATTGAAATCATAAAAAACTAGAAGTCTTAGACATTATGTTAAAACATTCTAACAGCTAAGTTGGATCAACCCAAGCTGCATCACAATTAAATCTTCTCTCTTAAACTGTAAACTAGATTAGCAAAATACTCTATGTTTTTAAGATAAACAAATAGAAATGAAAACAATCATCCTTCAGCCGTTGCTTCAGCGGGTTCCAGCCTGCTGGGAGAGATGCTCAAAGGATCCGGAAGAAGAGCCGGTTGAAGGTCAGAAGCAGAAGTTGGACGATTTGGTTTCTTGGATGTCGACCGAATTTTGGAAAGTCTTGGGTTGGGCAAATGTTCCTGGGTAGAGCAAATCTCCTCTGGAGCTGCCAAATGAAGGCGGTGAAGAAGATTGGCGCATTCCTCGGGCGTATGAATCGAATAGGAAGTCCCCTTATGTTGAAAAGAAAGGGAAAAGGGAAATCCCCATCTGTATGGTATTTTGTACTTTATAAGGCCAGAGCTGGCTTCAAGGCTCTGCGCTTTTCCAATGTCAATGGGGATAAGTCCATGTAAAGTGAAGCAAAGAGCCATCTGGTCCTTTGATGGTAGACATTTTCCTAGTTGCATTAAGAATCAAGGTTCTTTGCCTTAAGAAGCGTACAATTATGTCTTTGGGGAGCTCTTGATTTCTTGAGGGCCCCAGAGCTCTATGAGCTCGCTCGATCTCCCAGGAACTATCTGTAAGATCAGGAAAAAGATTGGAAATTACAGCAGTGAGATATTGTACTAGCTCAGGAACTGCTTTCGGTACCCCACGCACTCTGATGATGTGTCGCCTCGATTTATTTTCTAGATCATCAATTTTCTCATCTAGGGTTAAAACTTTAGATGCCAAGGCTGAAATTTCCACTCTATCATGTTCCTGAGCTTCCAAGATTTTATCTGTTGTTTCCTCTAGTAAGTTAGTTGTTTGACCCAGTTTGTAAAGATCTTTCCTAATGTCTTTCACCAGTGGCGCTGATTGGGCCTGTAGCATTTGCCCTATTATAGCAATTGAGTTGGCTAAAAGGTTCATGTCAGGCGTTATATTTGGGTCGTCTCCCTCAATCTCTGGAGATTCAGTTTGCCTGGAGGGGGAGCTTGAGGGTTGAGAGGGGGGTACCTCGGATTTATTAAAAAGCTCCTGTAAGCTCTTAGAAGGTAGATTCTTCTTTGATTTGCCCACTTTAAGCAGATGGGGATGATTGTTGTTTTCACTTTGTTAGTCAGAGATCGTTAGAAAGTGGGGTAACGTATTTATGAGGGGTCTCCCTTAGATCAAGTCATTTGAAGCGAAGAGAGTGTAGCCATTTCAGGGAGAGTCTTGGGAATGGTTGATGTTGTGCCCGTTTAGAGCCCCCTGCCACTCAACTTCTTACCCCATGGTGACTGTGAGGGTTTCATGAAAGTTCAAATGCTGCTTAGCCCTAAAAAAAGTAAGTCTGTGACCCTTCTTTAATATTGTGACAAGATCTAGAGAAGAACAAGTCAGGGCTCTACAAGTGTTATTGAGGGATTTCTTGTAGAGGGTGCAGTGTACACTGGATTGAATATGCTTGTAAGAGAAACTCCAGTGCCTTTAATAACGTATGGCCAGTAGATGGCAGCAGAGAAATATGAGAAATGTTCAAGCTGCAGTGAAAAGATAGTTATCTGACTTAGGGTGGGTCAGACAGTCAACAACAAGCTTATGTATCCCAGGTTATGCACTATTGAAGTATACTAGATAAAATGGATGATGGAGATTAATTCTTATGGCACTCAGGGGAACCTGAGATGAGGGTTTCAGGTAGTTAAACACAATAATAGCCCTCATTGAGACTTGAGCTGTTAAGAAGTCAGCTTTGACCAATGTTGTAAACCCCCCTTGTTGTTCTGACCAAGGATCAGGGTATGTAGATAAAAAGTTTCCAGGCTTGAGTAGTGCATAAAAATATCACAGCCACATGAACTGATCAAAATGGCTGCTTTAATATGTTGGGCTCCTCTTCCACTAACGTGTGCCTCTCCTCAGGTTGGGGGGAGTAACTGAGGGCAGTGGGGTGTTAGGTGGGGGGTCTTTCCTCCAAGGGAGTCTCTTGGGGTGTCTTGGATGCAGGGATATCCCCAGCTCACTTGCCTCCTGGTCCTCTTTCTGAGGTGGAGTCCAGAGCTCCCTTCCCTGTGCCCCTTCAGTCTTGGGGTGCCAGGTACCTGTTGGGAGGTATCAGGGGTCCGCCGTCCAGCAGCTCTGGGTGTTCAGTCCCCAAAGGGCCACGCGGCCATGCTTCTCAGCCGTCCCGCAGTCTGTGCACGAGGTTCCATGCCAGAAGAACCGATTCCCGGGTTCTGGCTGGTCTCACTTGTGTTCCCCCCGATTGGGGTCCACTCAGGCAGCACTTAGAGAGCAGTTAGAGGCTTTTGCCCGGCCTGGCCACGGAGCCTTTCTAGGATGCGTCTGCCATTTTAGGACGCTAGCTCCGCCCCCCAATAGTATTTATTTTTAATGTACAGTGGTTCTTCAAAGTTTTGCATCTTTTTAAGTTTTGATGGATCATTTAAAAGACCACTGTAGTCCTACATTTAACTATACTCTTGAAAATAGATAAAATGTTTTTAGAATATAAAAACGTAATGCCGTCTCTTGTTTATAACCTTTTATGTGCAGTTCCTCTTACTCAAATGGGAGGCAAATAATTTTCCAACCTCACAATGGAAAATATTAGATGTAATGGAAAGCTGATACAAACGTTCAAGAGCAACATCATAGCCTAACAGTGGCAGCCAGACTTATAAGTTAAATTGTAACTAACTCCATCTGTTTAGGGATGCATGAAATGTCAGTGCTGAATAAATACTTGGTAATAATAAAGTCCTCCTGTGATCTCAAGCTCAACCTCTTGAAGCTACCACTTCTTAAATCACCCCACCCTCATCACTGAAAATACCAACATCACACCGACCAATCTGGGCCACTGGAAAGGGTTGATCTGGGCCACTGTGTTGAACTGGACCATTCTGGCCATTCTCAATTCTGACACCTTTGGCTTTGTTTTATGGATTATCTATGCTTGCTGACCATTTTTTGACCTTGGTCTGATTATAATATATTGCCACTGTATTTTTCTGTATATCACCTACAGTGGTGCCTATACCTATTCCTTCTACTGGTTTTCTTCAGACTAGCCCCACAATATTGTACCTGTGCTACTGTAACTCACTACTCCCCATCTCCCACCTATCTCCAGTCCACTCCAAAATGAACACCTCTGTCAGATTCATCTCCCTCATTTAATGCTCCTTGGATTTGTACATATCTGTCACTGCCTTCCCAGTTTAAACTCCAAACATTAACATACAAAGCTTTTTATATCAGTGTATCATTTTTTTATTTCTGCCCTTGTCTCCAAATACTCCCCAACTACTCATTTTGCTCTGCTCATGACAAGCATCTTTCCTCCCCTCATTTCCTTCTTCATAACTTATATCAAGGTCTACATTCCTTCACTCTATTTCCATAGCTTTAAATGCTTATTTATGTATATTTTCAAAGAGGTTTATCACCCACTAAATTAACATGAAATGCATGCACACAAATAAAACATAGCCACCTTATTGGGTTGTTTTTTGTTTTGTCGTTTGCGTGACCTCATGGCCCGTAATAAACACAAGACACATCTTTATGTCCATGGTCATGCTGATCCACTTGGTTTTTATGGCAGAAACACTGGAGTGGGTTGCCAATTCCTTCTCCATTGGCCCACAGTATATAACTCCTGGTATTCCTATATGGTCTCCAATCTGAGTACTGGCCAGGCCCAACCCTGTTTGACTTCAAGGAAGTGTGACCTCTTGGTTCCCTGACTGGAAGCAAACTCCGGTCTCAGTTGTGAAAGTACCAAATCCTAACCACTGGATCACCAGGGACCCAGCTTATTAGGTACAGCTTGCTAACTCAGTTATTGTCTCTTAATCATGCCCTCTAAAGTGTATGCTCTCTGGAGTAGGGTCCTCAACTCACCTGGTGCATCATTTGTCTAATATAGTTTTACTCTGTATTGTCTTGGATTTTCTGTACAATTTATATTTGTGTTCACTGCACCCATTTTATTTTACTTATCCCTTGTAAACATTGCAATTGAATTAAGCACTTCACAGTGAGGCTGAGAACCACTATGGTCATATTTTTAAATGTTTTGAAGAATTACGGTTACAAATATGCCATGTGTATGTTAGAATGTAAATAATAATCAAAAAAATAATAATACAGTCTTTAATTTATTACATTTTATATGCATTTTTGCTGCTGTGGAATCTGCCATATTTCTTTTTGCAGATGACTTCCTGAAGGAAGAGACTTAAGTGTACAGGAAGTTTGTGTCTGAATAATGACTATATGACCCTAAGAACTGCCAATAATCCCTGCAGGGAAAATCACTAGTTTATAAGGACACACCTAACTCAGTAAGTAGCAGGCAGCAGCAGACAAGAAAACAAAATGTCTGCGGCAAAATTGAACGGCTGTGTTTAGGTTTTTGATCTCTCGTAACTTTTTCCCGTTTTGATGGTTAGTTACACAAACTAACATATATAGAAAAAACTGACCATTGTGGCCCTTTCATTTCTACATATAGACTTGATGTATTTTTGTTTTGTGAGTTATGGCTTTGGGTTTAGCTTTTTAAACCTTTTGTCTTTTGTTTAATGCTTTTGCAGAGTTTTCAGTGAGCATCATGTTTCACAAGAAGGTGGATCATTTTTGTGTCAGTGCCAATGTGTAATAGTAACTGCTATGATCTGTTACCAAAGTAAATCAGAAGCCAAGCAATGTGATGTTAGGGTTGAAGAGAGGATAGCTGGGAGAAGTGTGAGTGTATGGCTCCCTTCAGGATGAGTTATAATTATTATTATCCTTTATTTGTAATGAGCCAACATATTCCTCAGTGACTTTCAGGGGTTAAGTACAAAAGCAATTGGAGTGCCCTGTCTTTGAGCTTAAAATCAGACGTACATAGTGCTTTCCCTAAAGCACCTTACAAGACTGAAAACTTGCAAACTTACAATCTAAAGGGTATGAGTGTGGTAGGGGAGGATGAAAGATGCATTGTGCCTGAAGGTGATACGCTTCTTTAACCACCTTAGTGGTAATCCCGAGTGTGGCTCTGGGTTAATTTTCAGTACCTAATTAACAATTATTAGCAAATAGTCCACATATTAAAAGGATCAGAAGAGATATAAAAATGTTGAACTTGATGGACTAACAGTCTTTATTCAACCTCAAATACTATGTAACCCTGAGTCACGCTCGGGATCACACACTTTCTTCCGTCCAACGCCGACATCCGTCTTCCGAGTTCCCTTCCCTGTGAGTGTAGGCAACGCAGGTGGGCAGAACAAGGCGGTCTGGCCGCATCAGCACCCCCGAGTGTACCGCTTTAACACTCGGAGTCACAGACACTGCCAGATGGCCAAGGAAGTTTAAAAAGATGCATTTTTAGTGAGTATTTGAGGTAGGAGGATAGTCTAGTGGAGCAAGGAGTTTCAAACAATTGGGGTAGCACGAGAAAAGTCCTGAAGGTGAGATTGAGAGGAGGTGATAAGAGAGGAGAACAGGAGAACAACATTAGCAGAGCGAAGAGGGCAATTAGGGGAATATTTTGAGTCCTCGTCCCACTACATTTCTGACTCATACTTAATATTCCTCTGTCTTCATAATTACCTTCCCTCCTTAGTTCCACCACACACTATACACTAAGATTAATGTATTTATAAAAAAAGATAAATAAATAAAAAGAATGGAATAAATGGCAGTCATTGGACTTATCTTTAAAGGGCCATTGTGGTCAATTTTACCTATATGCAGCCTTATTAAATTGCGATTCGGTAAATTTAAAAGGTCTCTATATAAGCACATAGCATATTTTATTTACAGAAGTTTTTAGTTAGTGAAGACTTTGCTTTTGGATAGAAGCTCACTAAATAAAAACTTTGGTAAAAAAAATATGCTATGTGCTTATATAGAGCCCTTTAAAATTTACCGAATCGCAATTTAATAAGGCTGATGGTATTTTAAGTAACTAAACTTAATAATGAGCAATATGTTTTTGTTTTAATTTAATATGCAATTATTGACTGCAGGCTTGTTTCTGGCACGTTCTGTCTTAATAGGGTGTGTCCTTGTATCCCAATGAGCTTTACATTAGTGCTAATGAGTGCAGTGGTAGTAGATACTGCCACATTCCTATAGTGTATACTTTTCCTCCCATGGCAGGAAGCAGGGCACTGGAAACTAACTTGGTAGCAGTATAATTGCATAATAATAATGTTAGAGGCTTTATTATTATTTTCTTGCATTCTACAAACATGTTGCTTATTTTTAAGTAAGATTCTTCAGAGGAGTATATTATGATTACAGTGGTCCTTTGATATTTTTTCTTAATATTGTAGCCAATGAATATATTTTTCCCAAGACCACGCTGCCTCCCTCAGACATAGCCCTAGATAGCCTATAGATGCTGAGTATAGGTGCATTGATGTTGAAGCGGGCCTGCAATGCTTACTACTTAGATTCCTGGCTTGGTGTATCTGAAATAGTTAATGTATTTGAGTCAGTCAATCTCTACTTATTCATGTATGATGACCTGCTCATCTTATATGTGTTTAATTTACCTTTGAAATAACTTCACAAAAAGGAATCTATTATTCTCCTGATGGGATGGATGTTCCTGCAAGGAACCTCAGGGCACCAACCAGCACTTATCCAAGATGCTACTTTAGTGGATGTCACAACTGGATGGACAGTTGTACATTGTGTACCTATAGTTACTGTCATGGTTTCCTGGTTAAAAATGTGCTATTTTTGATATACTGTTGCAATGTTATTTGTGAGAAGAAAGAATATTCCACTCTCCATATTGTTGTGATCAGCCATCTTAACTGTTTCTTGACCCCAAACTGTATAAACTCCCTGTCATGAATCAGCCAGTGGCCATATTGGATTTGGTGTGAACTATGCTGGGGCCATTTTGTGACTGGCAGCGATGGCCATTTTGGGCTGGGTGGTCTTCCACATGCTGTTGCCATGGGGAGGAACAACATGTTTGGGGCTCCCAGACACCCTGTTATACTGTTATACGGTTATACTGTTATATTATTATGATTATTGTCTAAGGAAATGAGCAGGGTTCCCATCACCATCAATAAAAGTCATCATGATGCATGAGATGGATTGATGTGGAAACCCTGCCCCAATCCCATATACTATGAGGACATTAGGTGGTTTTATGTGGGGTGCGCTTTTACGCTTGTACTGAAATAGACTGACAGTGTGTGGAATATGTACACATATGTATATGATAGTATGGGGTAGTCATGCTGGATACATTGCCACATACATCTTGCAACAGGAGAAGGACCCCAGCTGGCCACCAAGGTTAATCCTTTAAGTACACATACTTAAGTCAGGAACAATAGGGTCCCAACAGACATAGGGGCACCATCTATCCAGGGGACCTCTGGGGTCTCCCTAGCCCAGATCCAGGGGCCTGGGCCATAGCAAAGAGATGTGTCTCTCTTGACTGCCAGCGCCCAAATGACTCTGTTAGCCACACCTAGTGGGCGGCCCAGGGGAGGGGTCTGGAAGTTCCCAGAGCTTACCTCTAGTCCATTGGCTAGAGGTAATCAAGTTACTCTGGAGATTACCCCATTGGCCAAGAGGAAGATAAGGGTTGGACAAAGGGGTAGCCACTCCCTGTACTGGTTTTGTGAGTGGTTTAAATACTTGTGTAAAAATAAAGAAGTTGTTCATAATTTTCATCAAGACTTTGTGTGCAGGTGTATTATTGACCCAAGGGCATATGCTGGCAGAGGAGATCGTTTCTGACTTCCTTCCAGGGTTCCCAGCGCACACTACCAAAAGCTGGGACTTATGCTCTTGTATCAGCAAAGAAGGTCCATTGGTCTGAGTCACCCAAATCTTAGGTCTAAAACCTACAGGAGATAAGAGGACTAGGATTCTCTATACTCCATCATCATTGTAGGTTGTGACAATTGGCTGGCAGAGGTGGGACGACTCTACAGAAAGACCAAGAATGGAACAGACGGATATCACCAAAGAAGCAACAAGACGGTTTAAAGCAGCCAGGCACTTATACCCCAGTAAGATGACCGCACAAGAGGTGTCCAACGTACTAGACCAGTATTGCCAGAGGATCTGGCAGGAGCGCAATGGAGCGAGAACTCCAGCTCAGCAAAGACTTGGCTACAGAGAGACATTGCGTCTAGAGAAATGGATGGCGATTCTGAATCTGTGGCACGACGATGAGCTAATGGGCTGGCTGGAAGTACTAGTAAGAAAAGAGGTTGCCTTGGAGAACCAATATCACGTTTTTCACGCCAGAATAGTTGGTGGCCCTGGAGAGGAGTTTGATTTCCGCTTGGAGATAGATTCTGGCCTCCAAGACATTGTGTATGGTGATCCTGAAGGGGGCATAGGAACCTTTAAAAGGCACAACAACTTGTTTGTGGAACGCTGTCGTGGTCTGGGACTGGAACCATGGTCCATGGAGGCTAATTTAATGGTACACCTGATTGAGCAGGAACTGCAGCTGGAGGAGGAGTATTTTGAGTTGTGGGACGAGATCTATGGGGAGACATTTTGCCCATCAAGAGGGGAACAACCCAGTCAAGAGGACTGGTCGCCAGATCTTTACAACACAGATGGTATGTACCGAAGTGATTGTGTGCAAGGGGTCTGGGGAGAACATAGTGATGGAGAATGTGTTCCTTTAAAAAATATAGAGACTGTGTCAGAGCCTAGAAGGGATGGTAAGGTCATCTTGGGACCAAATCACCAGCTCCAAGAGCCAGAGACCCA
The DNA here is from genome assembly GCA_027410445.1 of Discoglossus pictus. NCBI lineage: Eukaryota > Metazoa > Chordata > Amphibia > Anura > Alytidae > Discoglossus > Discoglossus pictus. Next base: position 45,492,965 of record CM050163.1, read on the forward strand.
GGGGAAGGTTCCCTGGGTGGGGTCAGATAACCCATGTTTGTCCCCTGATACCCCAAGAAACTTAATCCCAGAGGAAATGCTAGCAGAGCACAGTTTCTCCAAACAGGTCTCACCTGAGGACTACCTTCCAGCACAATTCCTGGCAGAAACCCCAGTAACTGCTCAACAGGTAGGGCCAGATGAACTAAGTCTGCCCTCAGAAGTTCTAGGCAATGTGTATGGGCCAGAAATGCTAATGGAGCCAGGGGCTCAGGATAGCCACCCAAGAGACTGTGGGGAGGGCTATGTAATGCACTCTGGGGAGAAGGCTGTAGAGGTCAGGTTGGGTGGGAAGGATAAGATTCCCCAGCCTACAACAGATAACCAAAATCTGTACTCTGACACCCCAGGAGAGTTGCTACAAAAGGTGCTAGGGAAGCACAGAGCCCAGGTGGGCTATGTAATGGACTGTGGGGAGGGAAAGGAACTGGTTCTTAGCTACAGGGAACCAGGCCTCACACAGCAAGAGTGCCAGGGGCACCAAGAGAGTGCCAGGGGCACCAAGAGCCCGACAGGGGCAGCAAGCTTGCCAGCCTTGGCAAAGGAGCCGTGGGTGCAGTGTGGCACCATAGTAGAGGGTGAACCAAGTGGGGAGATACGCTGGATAACCAATGTCCAGAGGCCCACTGGAACAGACACCGCTCCAAAGGCCCAGTTAAACCTTGAGGACTGGGATAAGGGTACCAAGCAAAAGGCCATAGAAGAAGAGGGTCAGCTGAGGGCCCCAAAGAACCAGCTGGGTGGGAATTGCGAGACTCCCCAGCCTACATCAGAGAGCCAAAGCACAGTCATTCAACCAAAGGCAAAAGAAGAGGGTCAGCTGAGGGCCCCAAAGCACAGCCTGGGTGGGAACAGCGTAGTTCTCCAGGCTGCAACACAGACAGACCCAGGGGAAGAAAACCAGGAGGGTCTGTCCAAAGATACAGATCTCCAGGAGCCAGAGCAAAGGGAGCATCCAAGTCCGGACTCCATCAGGGACGCTGGAGTCAAGCGCAGACCGGTATGTACTTTACTGCAGTTATTGTGTTATTGGGCTCCCAACAATAATAATTTTGCTGAGGGAAGTACTGGACTGCCCCCTTGCAATCCCATAGGCCCAGAGACTTTTTTAGAGACCCCAGCCCAGCTGTGGGGACTGGCTGGAGGGAAAGGGGTTGCTATGGGACAGGGGTTGTTTTATGGGGCTCCCAAAACTACGGTTTTGCCTCAGAAGAATGCATGGGTGCAACCCACTGTGTCCCCAGAGACTTCCATGCTGCTGCCAAAAACAGAGAGATGGGATCCTGGACTGTTTTGGGTGGGGGTGCAGGGCAAGAGCAATTTGCTCTATACAGTGGGAGCAAGGCCAAGGGCTGGGGGAGGTCTTTACTCTGCACCTTGGGACTGTGTGCGCACCGACATGAACTTGCCTAGCATGCAGCGGGCCGGCCCAAACCAGCAGATTCATGACTATCAGCGGAGCTGGGAAAATCTTGGATGTTCTCCGCCCGCTTGGGGAAGGATTGTCATGAATCAGCCAGTGGCCATATTGGATTTGGTGTGAACTATGCTGGGGCCATTTTGTGACTGGCAGCAGTGGCCATTTTGGGCTGGGTGGTCTTCCACATGCTGTTGCCATGGGGAGGAACAAAAGGTTTGGGGCTCCCAGACACCCTGTTATACTGTTATACGGTTATACTGTTATATTATTATGATTATTGTCTAAGGAAATGAGCAGGGTTCCCATCACCATCAATAAAAGTCATCATGATGAATGAGATGGATTGATGTGGAAACCCTGCCCCAATCCCATATACTATGAGGACATTAGGTGGTTTTATGTGGGGTGCGCTTTTACGCTTGTACTGAAATAGACTGACAGTGTGTGGAATATGTACACATATGTATATGATAGTATGGGGTAGTCATGCTGGATACATTGCCACATACATCTTGCAACAGGAGAAGGACCCCAGCTGGCCACCAAGGTTAATCCTTTAAGTACACATACTTAAGTCAGGAACAATAGGGTCCCAACAGACATAGGGGCACCATCTATCCAGGGGGCCTCTGGGGTCTCCCTAGCCCAGATCCAGGGGCCTGGGCCATAGCAAAGAGATGTGTCTCTCTTGACTGCCAGCTCCCAAATGACTCTGTTAGCCACACCTAGTGGGCGGCCCAGGGGAGGGGTCTGGAAGTTCCCAGAGCTTACCTCTAGTCCATTGGCTAGAGGTAATCAAGTTACTCTGGAGATTACCCCATTGGCCAAGAGGAAGATAAGGGTTGGACAAAGGGGTAGCCACTCCCTGTACTGGTTTTGTGAGTGGTTTAAATACTTGTGTAAAAATAAAGAAGTTGTTCATAATTTTCATCAAAACTTTGTGTGCAGGTGTATTATTGACCCAAGGGCATATGCTGGCAGAGGAGATCGTTTCTGACTTCCTTCCAGGGTTCCCAGCGCACACTACCAAAAGCTGGGACTTATGCTCTTGCATCAGCAAAGAAGGTCCATTGGTCTGAGTCACCCAAATCTTAGGTCTAAAACCTACAGGAGATAAGAGGAATAGGATTCTCTATACTCCATCATCATTGTAGGTTGTGACACTCCCCAGATGATACGAACACCCCTTACAATTGTCATATCAATTTTACACTTCCCTTACTTCTAAGAAGCCCCAGAGTAAAGTTTGTTTGGTCCTGGGACATTCCCCATCTTTTGTATCATTTCCCATCATTCTGCCATCTTTCGTATCTGTTTCATAATGCCACTCTGACTGTGGATGTAATGTCACACTACCAGTGTCTTATGCTGCTCAGACACACAGCATGTCACTGCCTAACGCAACACTAATTAATTAACCTGGTAAAAACATTTATATAAAAATAATTTTTGCTTTTCATTTTTCTTAACTTTAACAAACAATATATTTACTTCTATAATAATTGTTGTTTTAGGGTTTTTGTTTTACATTTTGTTTCTGTTATTATTATATTTTTTGACAATTATCACAGAATAAGTAGGACACTAAACCAGAGAATAATCTGATTATATTTTTTTTAATTTAGCTTTGTCCAAACCATAAAATAGGCAATATTTTTTTTGCTCTCCTTCCTCTGGATGATTTATCATAAAACATAGAACAGAAAAGATCTAGAAATGTTGGACATTGGATTATGTATTTTTCTCATCCCTAACTACAATGTAACTATGTAAGGCTCCCACATCTGTTATGTCAGGCAGAGAAAGGGTAAGCAAACAAAACCTTTACGTCTCTTGTTATTTTTATAGGGGAAGGATAATGTACCAGACAGTACCATAGCCTTTTATTATCTCGGATGTTTTATTATCGAAGCCAGGAAAATATGAGTCCTTATCTTGTTGTTCCTGAGTGTGGACTATACTTATAATTATTTAAGTGAATAAATGTAAATTTAATAAAATATTGTGTTGTATTTGCGTCGTTCAGTCATGTCTGACTCTCTGTGACCTCATGGACCACAAAACATTATGCTGATCCACTTGGTATTGATGGCAGAGATACTGGAGTCTGTTGCCAGATCATTCTCCTGTGGGCCACCGCATACAGCGCCTGGTATTCCTATGTGGTCTCTGATCCAAGTACTGACCATGGCTCTTGGAAAATAGAAGCCCGTAAAACATATTGCCCAGAGCTCAATTTTTACAAGTAATGCAGGCCATATTTTTTAGTTGTATTAAATTTAAAATATAGCAAGTGCTGACCTTTTGCCCAAAATGAATCTGAGAAAGCTTACGCTGACACCAATAAGACGGCCTACAGTCTGTATATAAAAAGGAAGAAGCATGGAAGATCACACATATCTATGTGTTCTGAAAACTGAAAAGGCAAGTAAATGGTCAATAAGCATTTGTTATACCTCACTGATCTATGTTAGCACTGTTACTGTTGTAGTTTCCTTTTTTTGTCAATAAAATCAATGTATTGTAGAGAGAGAAGCTGATCTGCTAAAGATTTTTTTTCAGTCTGATACAGTCTGTAATAATTATATTCAATGCAAAAGCATTCCTGTGCGCGGGGAAAATGTTCCTGCAGAGAAAATCTCTCAGAATGAGTCCATTATGGATACTGATTTCACAGAGAGTTGCGGTGCCTTTTGTACATGTTTAGTTACAAAATAAAATCTGCGGAAATTGCTACTTCCCTAACCACTAGGTATATAGGGATCTTCAGACTGGCTGACATTTTAATTTTCTGAACCAACTATCTATTAGGAAGACTACATCCAAAGTGGGAGCCACCTTTTCTAATTCTCAGTATTACAAAAGGTTTGGTTCATGCTGTGCTTTATGTTCTGCAAAATACAAATGTATACATAAGTTGCAACTATCGTAATGAAAACCATTTTAGCACAAGTATATAAAGTAATTAATTACTATGTTTGTTCAATTTACCTCTACTTACCAGTTGGGGACTGCCACGTTGGCATTTTTTACTCTTTCACTTTTCTGAGCAGTAGCTTGCTCTTGCATATGTGTGTAGTAAGAGAGTCTGGGCACAATAGGGAGAGATGGTGGTAGGTAGGACACTGGCCCATTAGACACTCCAGTAGGAGTAATTTAGTTAATGCTATTCAGACTGCTTTATCTGGCCTCGTCTTGTTGGTGACTTCAGAAGCAGAGTAGATGAGCCATAGTACAGTGTAGGGACTTAGGGATTTCTGATAATTAAGTACAAGATTTAGAGGGGAATAGGCAGACCCTTTAAAACCTCCAAACAAAGCTGTTCAATCCCTAGCCGGATACGGTTCCCTGTTTTTTAACATACAAGTTTCAGGGTCGATATGTGAGAACTTGGTGGGCATGATTTATCTGTATTTTATGGATAAGACCTACAGACACTATAGGTGAATTACACTTACTCAACTGAAATTGGGATCACTAGATCCTGCTGACAAGTGGAATGATAAACCCGGGTGTTACTAACTTAAAATAAGTAATCAGAGGTAGGATAGTCTTCTGAGTGAATATAGCCTCCATGTAAATCAGGTGCTCTAAGTTAGGGCACCGCCATAAATCTGCTGCGGGAGCTTTTCTTTCCTAAGTACTACACTAATGTAAATCTTTTGCTCCTCCAGGTTGGGGCTCTCAGTCCACAACCATAAATCCTGCCTTAGCCGCAACAGATTTAAGTGTAGGGCGTAGCCAAACCAAGCTTTACAGATGAGACAGGGCTCTAGGACCAATAGGAAATGCGAACGTCATGAATATTATAATGAGTAGGAAGTGCCAAAACAAGTGCCATAACTGATGGGCAAGGAAACATTAGAGATATATATATATATAGTTATTGTTTTTTATTTATTCATATATTTTGATATTAAAAATATATGACAATTGTATTTCTAGCTTCAATAAATAAAGTTGTGTTTATTTTGTGTTAAAATTTTATATATTTAAAGACGTGGTTTTATGACGTGTATTAACGCCTTACTGGGTTGTGTGTTACACTGGATTTTGTATAATAAAACGGGTTTAATACAAACATGTCATATTTTTTAGTTACACATATTTCGATATTGGATTGTTAAGTGTCAAATAATGTTAAGATTTCACAATTTTGTAGTGCTGTTTATGCTATTCTCTCATTTTAATTGCTTCTGGGAGACTCAGCGGGGGTCTGAAAACCGCTTATGAGTGGTCTATGGTACTCGTAAATCTTTCTTCTGCTTTTTGTAGTTACGGCAGTGCCCTGATTTGCGAGTGATCAGTAAAATCTTATTTGTATAGGGTTTGGGTGTCAGAGTGTAACAGAGTAACTCGTAATTTATTGTCAATGCAAAAATCATTGAAGATTTTGCCTTGCTTTTTGCCTTCACTGGTAGCAGTGACTCATAGGAGTTCTCTTGCAATGTTTTAGGGATACGATTTAACATAGCTATGTAGTACTTTGTGCTGCTACGGTACTCGTAATTGATTTTGCTGGGTTTAGGGGCCTATAACTGGATGTTACTACTTTACATAGAGTGGTGGTAACCTGCTAATGTGATACACACACCGATTAATAACCCAGAGTCCTCACCCACCCTTTCATCTTATTGCTCTATACCCCTGCTTTCATAATATTATTAGTGGATTGGCATGGTATAAGTGCAATCCACATAATTACAGCATTCCAAGTGGGCTTTAATTGCTTATAAATACTCAAAATACTCTAGTCCATATACTGGTGCAAATTTTGATAATATTAATATATAAAAAGAGTAATCTCTGCATGAAGTAAGAACATATATTTATACATTTGTATGACTCCATTCAACTTTATAACATATTCATAAAAACAGGAGAGAATTATACAGACAAGTTTGAATTTTAAGTTCATAAAAATATGGCGATACATATCACCATGGCATCTAAGGTCTTTAAATAAACTGCCATGGAGACTGAGGACCTATATTCAATCAATTCTCTATGTAGATTTAATATAAACAATATTCAATAATAACTATCAATTTATCTGGATGCCTTCATTCAAATTGTATTTAAATTGGAGTTTCACAAAGTGATTCCCAAACACATGATATATGGCAAAATATTCCACCTAAGTCCCAAACCTGCATCTGTTTTAGGGAATTAATATTTTAACTAATACTTAATAAAAGTTATGTTTTAAATTATTTTCTCTTGAAATTGGAAATTGGAGGTGTGCCCTATAAGGAGATCATTCTTTCTAAACTTTAAGATTTATCAGTACCTATCCCTAGGTGCACCCTCTAAGATAATCTTTCATAAACTACAGTATATACCTAGAACCACCATTTTTCTCTTATTCTTTAAGATATTGATAGTCCCTTGAATTCCTAGGGCCCGATTCAATTGCAAGCCTGCATCTTGCGGGATCAATTAGGTTCGGGGGTCCGATATGCGATCAGACTCGCAAAACCACAAAATACACCATTATGAAAATTAATGCCAATACTGTTCTAGTCCATATTGGTGGAATGATATGTATTAACTTATTGATTTCTGAGACCGATATACCCCGAAATGAAACAAAAAAATAAATTAAATTTTCTGCCGATTTGAGGGCTTGAGACTGTTGTGCAATTAATTGTAATGTCTGTCATCGCTTTCCCCGTTATTTACAGTGCAGTATTGATTTTTTATTTGCATTTACAGTGCTACGAATAGGTGTTTAACCCCCTTGCGGGTCCTCTCTAGCACTTGTAGGATTTTCTCCTTCTTTTGCCATTTACGAGTAGGAAAATATTTGCGGGCTTGGGGAATTGGATCAATTGAATAGCATTTGCGATTTTAACCATCGTAACTCTTGAGGACGTGAAAGATCAAAGGCTTCGGGGGGTTGTAAGTTCCGGGTTTAACCATCGCAAAGTTTTGAAGGCTGTAACCGGTTTGGAGCCCGCAAAAAAGACGCCAATTGAATAGCAAATGAACTCGCAACCTCTTAGTCAGTACTCCACTACAGCTTGCCTTGTAAATATTTTTAATCTTCACTTTTTATAATAAAAATACAAAAAAATAATAAAATCTCCTAAAAATAATAAAAAAATAACATTTTGGATATTTAATTTATGGTAATAAAGGTCAAGTTTTATTTGCTTGGTCTGTCCATTCCCCTGTTATTGTTCTATTGAAGTACTCTGTAAAGCTTGGGATTACAGACTAGTTCTAATGGGTTGTACTCTCTTTAATCTCAAGCTATTTAGACAGCTCAGCACTGCACAAACTTTGCATAAAATCCAATTGACAGTCCATGCTTCATTGTCTGAATGGCAGCCTGAAATAGGTCATCATCTGATTGGTGTGCTACGGGAAAATGTTCTAGCAGATAATTAACAATAGAGAAATCACAAATTTGCTACTCTGCATTTAAAAGAGCAGTTTTTTTAACTGTTTATTTCTGGTCAGGTCCCTCTCTCCGGCTCCGCCTCTTCCATGGGAAGGGCCTTTTTCAGCTTTCATAAGAACACTTGCTGTCTTCCCCTGCCTCTTCCTGGGCGGGGCTTCTACAGTCTTCTTAAGCACTTCCTGTTTTCCTTTCTCCAGCACACCTCAGTCTTTGTCTGAGCTTGTGCCTGGAGGTTGTCTCTTAGCCCTGCCTCAGTCTTCCCGAACTTGCTCTTGTTGCAAAGTTTCCTCAGGTCCTTCAGCACTTGCTGTTGTCTGAGATCCTGCACCTATGGCCATAAAGGCTTTACATCGCTGGAAAAGGAGCCATGTTCTAGAAGAAAAGTGTAAGTAGCAGATGTGGTCTTAATACACTGTGCAGCCTGCCTTGCCCATTGCCAAGGTATTGCTTTTGGCTTTCGCGCACACATGTTGAGATTCAGCTCAAATTTACAGTGAAACATCAGCTCAACGCAATCATTTCGGCTGATATGTGTCTTTGCCCATGTTCAAGGACACGCCCATTGTCACCTTCAAACATGCACTGTTACACTTACATGGCTTTCTTTTGCAGGTTTTAGCTATCACTTCGCATTGAATCGTCAGCTAACCATCCCTCCTGAATCAGCTTTTGCTAAGCTTTTCCCGGTTTATTTTAGCCTTTCACGCTCTCCTATACTTGGAGTCTCTCGTAGTCGCTGCTGATACAGCCCAAATCAGCTGTCATTGCCCTCGCCCAAGGATCTGGCGCTCTAAGCAAGCTGGATGTCCGGTAGCCCCCACCACACCTCAGCTACCTCTCTCTACATTATTCCACTTGCCCGAAAGGGCATTACATAGCTGGAGACCAATGATTCCAATCACTACCACGACCATTCAACCGTAGAGAGAACTCCTGCACCTATTGCCACGACGGCTTTACATTGCTGGAGAAGGAGCCATGGTTCCAGAAGAAACGGGTAAGTAGCAGATTTGGTTCTAATCCACTGTGCAGCCTGCTTGCCCATTTCCAAGGTACCACTTTTGGGCTTTCGCGTCCACACTGTGAGATTCGTCTCAAATCTACAAAATAACAGTCACACATCAGCCTTCGCAGGCTCCACCCAATCATTCCAGCCAATCCTTGCCCATGTCCAAGGACACACCCCTTGTCACCTTCACACACGCCTTCTCACACTTACATGGCTTTCTTTTGGAAGGTTTTAGCTATCACTTTGCATCAAATCATCAGCTAATCAAGCTTTCCTCGATTATTTTGGCCTTTCACTATCATGCTCTCCTTTACTTGGAGCATCTCGTAGCCATTGCTGATACGCCTCAAATCCGCTGTCCTTGCCCTCGACCAAGGACTCATTTGGCCCTCTAAGCAGGCCGGATGTCCGGTAGCCCCCGCCATACCTCAGCTACCTCTCGCTACATTATTCCACTTGCCCGAAAGGGCATTACATAGCTGGAGAGCAATGGTTCCAATCTCTACATCGACTGTTCGACCATAGAGAGAGGGCCCCTCCCACAAACCCAGGTTTTTCTACCTGGACACTTATCATTTAGTAACGAGAAGTACAATATAATAAACATTTTTGTTCCTTAATACAAAAGTTGTCTACTATATTTATTGTTTATAAAATTGATATAACTAAGAGATAGAGGGAAGAAGGGAGTGGAAGGGGAATAAAAGGGAAGGACAATAGATAGTCACATAATATCCAAATGTTACTGACATAACTTTTATTAGTCAAAGTTTTGCTAATACATTTTTTTACAAGAAAATACCACTGTATCTAACATTATAGCACATCAAACCAGTATTGCATTACAATATATTTTAAGCATCCAATCATTGTAATTAGATAGTTTCCTTAGATATTTCTCTTAAGATCACAGACCCCAATTTTATTCTATTTATCCCATCTCTTTCAGAATGAACCTAAATTACCCTTTAATAATGCCGTCCGTTTTTTCTAATCTTTTGTAAAACTTTCATTTGTGACGGGAGAGTTTGTCGGTTACAGACCTCGTCCAATGCTCGCCTCGTAGTCAGTTTTATTTGAGGTTCTAAAATGGTGTCATTTTTGTGTAACATTTTTAAATTCTTTGATAATGAAAAAGATGTATGGATTGAATCTGTCTGGAGACATCTTGCAATTAAATTCATCATTCATTCCAGTTGTGGCAGTATGCACCTATTTGCCCACATCTGCACATTTGGCTTGGGATTTTACCCATTCTGTATAATTTATCTAGATTGATGTACCACCTGAATAAGGTTTTATAACCCTGCTTATTCTAGTTGGAGTGGTTGTGTGTTGTCATATATTTTAAACATTACAAAAGTTTTTATTTGCATGAAAAAATAGTTCTGCAAGGGTTCTTTTATGTTTTGTGCAAACGGATTGCACCTCCGTCTGGCTAACTCTAATTAGGATGTGCCAGGACACAGCAACAGTTGAGTTATGGCGCTCTAGGGGAAAATTAGCTACAGATAAAAATTAAGCTTTTCCTGACTTTGCTTCAAAAGATGTTTGTACGATGAATTGAATAATGTTTTTAAACTCTTGCAGCACAAAGATTTTTTTGCCGTATAATGTGCAAATAAAGTTTTTGGCTGTGATTATAACATTTCCAGGACTGAACTTGGTCTTGTGAAACTCTACTAAAGTCGGGATTCTTATCCAGCTGGTGAGTTTCATCTGTTTTCCCAAATCAGTTTGGGTGATCTGTCACTAGCCCCATCCAGTTACAATGCAGCAATGACCTTGAGTATACAGTGCTTTGCAAAAGTATTCACCCCACTTGACTTTAAGTATTGACTTTAGGGGGGTGAACAGTTATGCACATTGACTTTTTTGTTGTTATTTTGCCTATTTGTTGTTTGCTTCACAATAAAAAAAAAAAAAAACATCTTCAAAGTTGTGGGGGTGTTCTGTAAATTAAATTATGCAAATCCTCAAACAATCCATGTTAATTCCAGGTCATGAGGCAACAAAACATGAAAAATGCCAAGGGGGGGTGAATACTTTTGCAAGGCACTGTAGTTCCAGGATTGCAATCCCACTATTGCTCACGAAACTAAATTGACTAACTAATATATGTAAACCTGGCCATCTGATCCCAAGAGAGCTTACCTTCACATCACCATACCAGACATTGCACCACAAAAGTTCAAAACCCTGCCAATAGCCTAAATCCAGAGAGATTGTCAAACTAAAGAACCTCATACGCAAGCAACCCAACTCAGTAACAGCAGGGTCTGTATTGACAGGCTCCCACAGTGTGCAGACACATCAAGGCACGGGGTACATTTTACCTCTGTGGCTCCCCTGTAGAGAACTGGCATAGTTGCCCCACAGCTTGCTGACACACCATGACTTCCCGCCCACACCAACTTCAATATTTAGTGGAATGAGTTTACTCACGATCAGCACATACTTCCTGGCCCAGGATACAATGAGGATGAGGTGGTTGGCTGTCCTGATAGTCAGGACTGTACCCCTTGTTCATTCTGCTGTATCACTCCTTCATTATGGACGGTATGCATGAGAATAATTTAGGAAAAATGGACTGCCGAAACATAGATATATCAATATAGCAAATCACGAAAAAAAACTTCCCTTTGTTTGTGGTCCAAATGTCCAACTGCTGCTATAGATGTACCATTTACTAAAACAGACATTGATAAGCTTACCGCCCCCCCACCCACCACCACCACCATCTTTAAATCAATTGACCAGTACCCTGGCCAAACTCCTGGGGAACATTACAAAGAAAATGTTCACTCACCTGGTCAACAGCACCCCTCCTTGTGAAGGTTTTCTGGGATCTCTAAACTGCCCTCAACACCGGACTTGTTACAAATATCCAGGACTACTCATGTCCCTTCAACATCCAGATGGATGCCTTCACCTATGTCATTGGAGCTGTCCAAGTAGATCATCAAGAGGATGAACACCCAGTTGCCTACATAAACTTAAATTATGGGATTGAAACATGACTTAGTTGGTCTTTGAAAAAGTGGTTCTGAATGTGATCTGAGCACTAAAAAAACTACACATGTATCTATATGGTCCGGAATATACAGTGGTCACAGATTACAATCCACAGATTACCAGTGACTAAACCATTTGGTGGGGACAATGGACAGTGACTGAAATGGAGCCTGGCTTGGAAATTTACAAGTCATCCATCTAGCACAGGATAGGTGACCCCTCCACTGATCACAATTGCCATTTGTTTTGTGAGGTTGAGGGGGAAGTTATACATCTATTCTTCACCCATTCATGGGCCCATTGTTTCAACCAACAGACTTGTTTTCCATTGAGTGGGTGAATTATTGCTAGCTTGTTTATGAAATGAGCTACCTATTGGGATTAATTAATACTATATACCAAACGAATGGTGGGGGCATGAGAGTGCACCACCTCTAGTGCAGGTAACCTTGATTTATGAGATAGCTAATAATCAAATAGGGGTAATGAGATTCAACTCTCACCTCTCATAACCTCACAGTTATGAGGTATAAGAATGGCTTCCCAACATCCCTTCTTTTGTTATAAATCACAGATACATCAGTGAACAATGTTGATGATGGGAGCAGCTGGAAACCAAAGATAAGATGAGTCCTCCAATACTACATTCTACTTCTGGGATGTACTGATCCTTCCCTTTACTATAACCACGATTCAAGAGATTATAACACCATACTACTACCATACATATCCTATTTAAGACATATCGCATTTCGCATTCGTATTGATATTATATACCCCAACCTCAAAGACTATTGCCTCTAACTCCAGCATTTTTTAATAGAAGCTTCCTAGAGTCTTAATAGATTATTTACCGAAAATTTGGGTACTTTAATTCATTCACTCACTCATTCATTCATTTGTTCACAATACACTTTAAGTTTTTGATGCAGTCATAGCTTAAGCAGTGCCTTAGTGGACATCTGGTCTTAATCTCTTCCATCAACCTCTGTGACGTTTAATGTTTTTAAATATGCTGTATAAAAAAGTATTTTTCTTTTAATCCCAGACTCAATGTTTTCCAAAGGTGCTGAGGAACCTTTTCTTTTCTTTGCAAAAATCATTACAGACATGTGCCCCTGTAAAACCTGTATAAATCACTCTGACAGTGTTCTCTTAATATGAGTTTTACCGATGCTAGTCTGCTGAATTTTACTTTATGAAACAATTTATGAGTCTGATCATTGTGACTCACTTAAACCTGGAATGATTTGGCATTTCTAATTTTGTATGCTTAAATTCCCATCTGATAGATTGTCCGGATGAGGAACATAATGAGCCATCCACATCCTTATTGTGTTTTAATATATGACACCGCTTTGGCAGAGTTTTTAATAATAAACTTCCATTAATATCTGTTAGAGAATCATCTCTGCTCTAAATCTACTTTAGACTCATTCATTTGAGTGTGTTCTATCTTAAAATCTAAAATGATTTCCTTTGTAGCTGTAAAATCTATCTACATTACCTGTCCTGTGGGGCCTGCAAGCATTCAATCCAAAGGCGGTCAGTGTTGAAATAATGATTGGGTATTTGTGCAAAATGTGAATGAATATGTATGCACAGCCATTCTCGTTTGCAGTTTACTTTTATTACCTCTAATGTATTCTAAGCTGCCTCTGTATATTATAACACAAATTCTTGATGCCTTTAGGCCTCCATAGAGAATAATTATACTGGAATAATGAAGCTTATTTTTCCTTAAAATGCCTTAACATGTTCATGTACTTTTTACAGCTAAAAAAACATTCTTGTTTTTGTTTTATTTGTTAACTGCCTATAGTCTGGAAACTAAGGGAAAAACATATCATTTTTAAATGGATGCATTATTCACAAATTAGTTTTCCAGGTACCATCCATCACTGATGCCTGCAGTGTGTTAACCCAATGTTGTAGCACGCAAACTCAACTTTTCCCTGGGTTTCTTCAGACATATGAGCTTCAAAAAATCTGGGGGGTATAATTCGACTCTACTCCAGGGACAGGAAGCAGTGGCGGATCTACTGCAATGCACTGGGGCCCTGCTCGGAGGGGCCCCATTGCTGCAGTGTCCTTCAAAACAGTGTCCCCTCGTTATAATAAAAACAAATTATATATATATATATATTTATTTGTTTATATATATATATATATATATATATATATATATATATATATATATATATATATATATATCAAATAAATAGTCCATTTGTGTTCACATTTGAATGCCTAAAACAAGTTTATAAAAAAAAGTTATTACACTGCATTCTGGGAAGCTGAGCAGGGACATGCAAATGTGCCCACCAATGCTTCGTTCTTCAATCCTTAACCATTTAAAACATGGTTTCCTTTAAGCTAATGCCTGCTGCATTACACAGCTTTTATGTAAAGCCAAGGTTGGATTATACACAAGCTGGTTTGCATACCCTGGCAGAAATTGGGAAATGTTGGCATTTATTTTGAAAATATGACTGATCATGCAAAAAATAAATGTCTTTTATTGAAGATTAGTGATCATATGAAGCCATTTATTATCACATATTTGTTTGGCTCTTTTTTAAATCATATTGATAACAGAAATCACCCAAATGGCCCTGATCAAAAGTTTGCATACCCTTAGTTCCTAATACTGATTAATTGCCCCCTTTAGCATCAATGACAGCATGCAGTCTTTTGTAATAGTTGTCTATGAGGCCCCTAATTCTTTCAGGTGGTATAGCTACCCATTCATCTTGGCAAAATGTCTTTGGTCGTCTTGCATGAACCGCACGTTTGAGATCTCTCCAGAGTGGCTCGATGATATTAAGGTCAGGAGACTGTGATGGCCACTCCACAACCTTCAACTTTTTCTGCTGTAACCACTGGAGGGTCAACTTGACCTTGTGCTTAGGGTCATTGTCATGCAGGAAAGTTCAAGAGCGTCCCATGCACAGCCTTCGTGCAGAAGAATGCAATTTGTGTGCCAGTATTTTCCGATAACATGCTGCGTTCATCTTGGCATCAATTTACAAAATATTCCCCGTGCCTTTAGAGCTCACATACCCAGAAAACATCAGTGAGCAACCACCATGCTTTACAGTGGGGATGGTATTCTTTTCACTATAGGCCTGGTTGACCCTTCTCCAAGCATAGCTCTTATGGTTCTGATCATAAAGCTCTATTTTGGTCTTGTCACTACAAATTACAGTGTGCCAGAATCTGTGTGGCGTGTCATAGTGTTGTCGGCCATATTGTAACCATGCTTTTTTGTGGCATTGACGCAGTAAAGGCTTCTTTCTGGCATCTCAACCATGCAGCTCAGTTTTGTTCAAGTATTGTCGTATTGTGCTTCTTGAGACAACCACACCTTCTTTTTCCAGAGCAGCCTGTATTTCTCCTGAGGTTACCTGTGGGTTTTTCTTTGTATTCCGAAAAATTCTTCTGGCAGTTGTGGCTGAAACTTTTCTTGGTCTACCTGACCTTGGCTTGGTATCAAGAGATCCCAAATGTTCCACTTCTTTATAAGTGATTGAACAGTACTTACTGGCATTTTCAAGACTTTGGATATCTTTTTATATCTATATGAAGTTTCATTACCTTGTTACGTAGGTCTTTTGACAGTTCTTTTCTGCTCCCCGTGGCTCAGTATCTATCCTGCTGAGTGCATGTGATAGCTAATAAACTAATTGACTATTTATGCACAGACATTAATTGAAATGTAAAAATGTAAAAAGGTGTGGGAAATCAGTCATATTTTCAAAATAAATGCCAAAATGTCAGTTTCTTCAGTGTTGTCCCATGAATAGATATAATAAAATATTTACAAAAATGTAAGGGGTGTACTCACTTTTGTGAGATACTGTATATAAATATATAAAAATGTAAAAAGGTGTGGGAAATCAGTCATATTTTCAAAATAAATGCCAAAATGTCACATATATGTCATATATATATATATATATATATATATATATAAATATATATATATATATATATATATATATATATATATATATATATATATATATACATGATTGTGCTCAAACCCTGGCAGAAATAGTGACATTTTGGCATTTATTTTGAAAATATGACTGATTTCCCACACCTTTTTAAATTTTTATATATATATATATATATATATATATATATACAGTATCTCACAAAAGTGAGTACACCCCTCACATTTTTGTAAATATTTTATTATATCTATTCATGGGACAACACTGAAGAAATTACACTCTGCTACAATGTAAAGTAGTAAGTGTACAGCCTGTATAACAGTGTCAATTTCTTGTCCCCTCAAAATAACTCAACACACAGCCATTAATGTCTAAACCATTGGCAACAAAAGTGAGTACACCCCTTAGTGGAAATGTCCAAATTGGGCCCAAATGTCAATATTTTGTGTGGCCACCATTATTTTCCAGCACTCCCCCACCTTCCATTTCAGGATGCCTCACAGATGCTCAATAGGGTTTAGGTCTGCTGACATGCTTGGCCAGTCCATCACCTTTCCCTTCAGCTTCTTTAGCAAGGCAGTGGTCGTCTTGGAGGTGTGTTTGGGTGTCGTTATCATGTTGGAATACTGCCCTGCAGCCCCGTCTCTGAAGGGAGGGGATCATGCTCTACTTCAGTATGTCACAGTACATTTTGGCATTCATGTTTCCCTCAATGAACTGTAGCTCCCCAGTGCTGTCAGCACTCATTTCCACTTTGGGGTGTACTCACTTCTGTTGCCAATGGTTTAGACATTAATGGCTGTGTGTTAAGTTATTTTGAGGGGACAGCAAATGTATACTGTTGTACAGGCTGTACACTTACTACTTTACATTGTAGCAGAGTGTCATTTCTTCAGTGTTGTCACATGAACAGATACAATAAAATATTTACAAAAATGTGAGGGGTCTACTCACTTTTGTGAGATACTGTATATATAATGTATCTCAACATGTCAATTATATATATATATATATATATATATATATATATATATATATATATATATATATATATATATATTATGTGTCAAAGCTTTCATAAAAAAGACATACTGCTTCAGTGGCCAAATCTAAGAAAATTCATGATTAAGTTTAATTTTGCTATTTTTTGTGTCCCCTATTAATTTAATCTTGGGAGATTTATCCCCCCCCCCTCCAGTTCCTTGTAATTTATAGTCTTTTCAGGACCCTGAGACCATCCAGCTCTTGCTCCGTATAAGCTCAATATATCTGCCAGTGCTGCTGAACTGGAGATAACATCCAAAAGCCTTCAGAAGCTAATACACCAGAGAAAACAATTCTAAAACAAAGCAAAGCGTATCAAGTGAAAAATTGTAACAGCTTCTTCCTTTGATTTTGACAACTCTACATGCAAAGAGGTAACAATGAGTTCAGAGAACCTTTAAACCTAAAATCAAAATGCACTTAAAGTGTTAAGAAGAAATATTTTCTTATCTACTTTAAAATTAAAATATAGATCAAAAACACTATACACAACACAGGAGTATTTCTAAGAAATGATAACGGTTTGACACCAACCGTTATTGAATATCATTATTTATATTTTAAGTTGTTTTCTCCTCTTTCTAGGAAATTAAAATGTATGACTGATGGTGAATCTGTTCCTCCTGACTGGCCTTATTATAAAACGATTGATCGGATCCTGTCTAAATTACCAGAACAGAATGATGGGAAGCTGCAGCCTGGACCTTCAACCTCTCAAACTGAGGCCTCCCAGTCTCCATCCGCAAAGTCAACGCCTCTCTACCTGCCCTACAATCAGTTCACCTATGAGGAAAGGGAAGAGTTCTTTGAGGATGACAATTCGGAGAGCTCTACCAGTCTATTATCATACAAACTAAGGTACATTTACACATTTATTATTGTCTACACCTGACTTATTAGGGTTCTGGAAACAATTGTCTTGTTCGCCTTTCTAGGGGGAAATAAAGTATAATAATGTTGTGCCCACAATTCAGGTACACTTCTTAAAACTAGGTGGTGCTTAATATTTCTTTAGCCAGACACCTAGATATGTTATTGTGGGTAGAAAAGTGATTGAAAAACCCACCATTGTATAACCATTAAGGAAAGAAAAGCTCATTATGAGTACACTTACATTTAGTTTCTCAGTAAACAGTATTTCCACTGTACAGTGCCTTGCAAAAGTATTCACCCCCTTGACTTTTTACATATTTTGTTACATTACAGCCTTACTATCAATGTTTTGTTAGTCTGAATTGTATGTGATGGATCAGAACACAATAGTCTAAGTTGAAGTGAAATGAGAAAAATATATACAAAAAAACAATTTTTTAGAAATAGAAAACAGAAAATTGGCATGTGCGTATGTATTCACCCCCTTTGTTATGAAGCCCTTAAAAGCTCTGGTGCAACCAATTACCTTCAGAAGTCACATAATTAGTGAAATGATATCCACCTGTGTGCAATCTAAGTGTCACATGATCATTACATATACACACCTTTTTTTAATGGCCCGATAGGCTGCAACACCTAAGCAAGAGGCACCACTAACCAAACTGCCATGAAAACCAAGGAACTCTCTAAACAAGTAAGGGACAATGTTGTTGAGAACTACAAGTCAGGGTTAGGTTATGAAAAAATATCCAAATCTTTGATGATCCCCAGGAGCAACATCAAATATATCATAACCGAATAGAAAGAACATGGCACAACAGCAAACCTGCCAAGAGATGGCCGCCCACCAAAACTCACGGTCCAGGCAAGGAGGGCATTAATCAGAGAGGCAGCACAGAGACCTAATGTAACCCTGGAGGAGCTGCAGAGTTCCACAGCAGAGACTGGAGTATCTGTACATAGGACGACAATAAGCCGTACGCTCCATAGAGTTGGGCTTTATGGCAGAGTGGCCAGAAGAAAGCCATTACTTTCAGCAAAAAACAAAATGGCACGTTTTGAGTTTGTGAAAAGTCATTTGAGAGACTCCCAAAATCTATGGAGAAAAGTGCTCTGGTCTGATGAGACTAAAATTGAACTTTTCATCCATCAAAGAAAACGCTATGTCTGGCGCAAACCAAACACATCACATCACCCAAAGAACACCATCCCCACAGTGAAACATGGTGGTGGCAGCACCATGCTGTGGGGATGTTTTTCAGCAGCCGGGACTGGGAAACTGGTCAGAGTTGAGGGAAAGATGGATGGTGCTAAATACAGGGATATTCTTGAGCAAAACCTGTACCACTCTGTGCGTGATTTGAGGCTAGGACGGAGGTTCACCTTCCAGCAGGACAATGGCCCCAAACACATTGCTAAAGCAACACTTGAGTGGTTTAAGGGGAAACATGTAAATGTGTTGGAATGGCCTAGTCAAAGCCCAGACCTCAATCCAATAGAAAATCTGTGGTCAGACTTAAAGATTGCTGTTCACAAGCGCAAACCATCCAACTTGAAGGAGCTGGAGCAGTTTTGCAAGGAGCAATGGGCAAAAATCCCAGTGGTAAGATGTGGCAAGCTCATAGAGACTTATCCAAAGCGACTTGGAGCTGTGATTGCTGCAACAAAGTATTGACTTTCGAGGTGTTAATAGTTATGCACATTGACTTTTTCTGTTATTTGTTGTTTGCTTCACAATAGAAAAAAAAAATCTTCAAAGTTGTGGGCATGTTCTGTGAATTAAATGATGCAAATCCTCAAATAATCCATGTGAATTCCAGGTTGTGAGGCAACAAAACACGAAAAATGCCAAGGGATTGAATACTTTTGCAAGTCAGCTATGACTACACATTTATTTCTTTAAACAAAAATTCTACTTGATATTCAACATAAACATAAATAAAACTCACAACTGGTAGTGTGAAGCCACTCCCCAATGGGTGTTGCCTTAAGAGAGACAACAGGAGGTTAGTATTTGGTGCTTTTACCACTGTGACCTGGGATTGATTCCAGTCAGGAAACCAAGAGGTCACATCACCATGAAGCCAATAAGGGTCAGTACTTGGATGGGAGACCACCTAGGAATAGCAGGAGTTGTATGCTGTGGCAACCCACCTCTATATCTGTGCCATGAATACCAAGTGGATCAGCATGGTGTGTTGTGGTGCATGAGTTCACGGAGATTCAGACACAATTACACACATACACAAATTGTATATCACAATTAAATTGAAGGGGATAAAATGAATTGGGTCACCTAGTTAAAACATTTATATAAAACAAAAAAATATTCCTAAAGAGTCCCTTTAAGGATCCTTCAAAGAACATTGTTTAAGGTTTATCTGTTCGCAAAAATAAAAAAATTATTTTCACTTGTTTTAATGGCTGAAATAAAAGTTACATTTTATACATCAGTTTTGCACATGCCTAGTACAAGACAATAAGTAAATCTGGTACGTAATTAGAGTATCTCTTGCCCCATATGGATGACACTTCTTTATTGATACTGCATTTCTACTTGGTAGAATACCTACAAAGTACTATGGGCCATATTCAATTCCAAGCCCGCAACTCGATCACAGACAGCCAAATGTCTGCGAGTGAGTTCCAGGCTCCTGTTAGTCTCAGATTGCGATGCTATTCAATTGCTCAAGACCGCAAGTTACGAGCCCCAAGCCAAAACCATAAGCCATGCACTGGTTCGGAGCAATTCTGGACGGGTACATGATCAATCCAGCAAGCCCGTAACCGCCCATTTCTTGCCCCATTCTTAAATTTCGAATGTCAATCAATTAGGTTTGGGGATGCGATATGCGATCAGACTCGCAAAACATTAAAGAATTATGAAAATGAATGCCGATACTGTTCTAGTCCATATGGATGGCCTGATGTCTATTAACTCATTGATACTCGAAATCGATTTAACCCCGAAATGACACGCATTTGTTTTACAGAAGTTTTTAGTTAGTGAACTTCTATCCAAAAGCAAGATCTTCACTAACTAAAAACTTCTGTAAATAAAATATGCTGTGTGCTTATATAGAGTCCTATTCAATTTGCCAAATCGCAATTTAATAAGGCTGATCGTGTTGGCCTGAGATATCCACACCCTCAGTAGTCTATTGTAAGCAACAACCCTTAATTAACAAACATTGTACTGAACTGAACACAGTCCAGGCTTTCTGTATCTCTCTGCTTGCGTATTCAGGTTCTCTGTGCTTTAGCACAGGTGAGTTACTTAGGTTAAAGGATTCTAATAACCTTGTACACACAGAGAAATTCAGAAATTCTGGATTGCATGACCAAAAT
Organism: Discoglossus pictus; assembly: GCA_027410445.1. NCBI lineage: Eukaryota > Metazoa > Chordata > Amphibia > Anura > Alytidae > Discoglossus > Discoglossus pictus. Next base: position 45,514,078 of record CM050163.1, read on the forward strand.
GCCTACCAACTCCATAAGACTTGAACATAAAGGTCCTCATTCAATTGTGATTTGGCCAATTGAATAGGACCCTAAATAAGCACATAGCATTTTTTTTTTAAAGAAGTTTTTAGTTAGTGAAAACCTTGCTTTTGGATAGATGCTTACTAACTAAAAACTTCTTTAAAAAATATATGTTATGTGCGAATTTAGGGCCATATTCAATTGCCCAAATTGCAATTGAATGAGGGCCAAACACTTTTTAGAGAAAATCTGAATTATGGAAGACCTTGTTTATGAATAGAGAAACAGAGTAACTTTTTATTGCATCACTTTATGAAAGTTGGGTCATAATGCCCAGATCCAGGCAGGTTGCATCAGTAGTGCAAGAAGAGCTCTCCAGAAATGTAACGCTTACACCTAAATATCATCAATGCCTCCGTGATACTGCATTATTATCATTCTAATTAATAACTAACTATATTACTTTCTATGCTTAGTCAGACTTAAAGTCATATCTAAGTTTTGTTTGCTAACATCAGGGTAAGTCTGTAAAATCCCTGCTAAGATTAGCATAAAATTCATAATTTGTTTAGGCCAATCAGGAGAAAGCAGAGGTCAGCGGATACATTTGTATCATACTCTGGGGTTCTTGTGTTGCAAAGCAGCCTGGAATATGTGGTCTCTTTCTCTCTATCCTTGTGCTCTGATTCAGCTGTGAGCTGAGAACCCACCCAACCATATGACTCCATCCGCAGTAAGGTCAAACTCTGTATCTGGCTGCCTCTCCTCTGTGTACTCGGTTATGTAAGCTCTCTGTGGATGTGCAAAGCTGGATTTTGCTCTCCTGCCTATAACATTGTACGTACACTGAACTTATCTATGTAACACACATATATAGAGGTGGGTTGCCACAGCGAGAAAAAAAAATGTTGGACGCAAAAAATTAAAACGAGGCTAAACGACCCTGAACCGCGCAACACACCGCCAGTCGCATACTACTTTTACCCAGGTACAAAATACACTATTAGAAAGGACGGAAATGCTTGCAAGCCGCATAACACATAGTCAATTGACGCCATTTTACAACACTAACTTGCAACTAATAACAATGAATCTAAAATGGCGTCTAAAAAAACGAATAAACAAACGGTTTGCCCTCGTGCACGCAGCCTATTTATACTGCACACTTGGCACATTGCTGGTACTTTCTCATCAGGGCAGCAACAGTCCAAATGTACATTGTATGCTGCAGGAAAATAAAAAGAGATTGTTAGCTCTTCAGGATATTGATTGCTGGATATATTAATTAGAAATACGTAAAGTATATTAATTTATTAAGTAATTAATTCATTATTATAAAAAAATATATATATAAAAAAAAGCTAAATACCATATTTTACACTGCTGTTACTTTATGAATACATTAATGCTTCGCACTTCCTAATACATTTATTCATTACTAATTAATTATTAACGTACATTAATTTAATAAGTATTAATTAGTAATTTAAAATACAAAATTTATACTTTCTACTGCACTAAAAAAAATTACTTTTTACACTGCACTTATATATCTGGATTACTGCTCATTGGCTGCCAGCGATAGCACTCTCAAAGCAGTTACATATTTAAATCACTTTATTATGCTCTGAGACCTGATTTTTTTTTCTAATTTACACTGCACTAAAAAAATGGTATATTTAGCACTGTTCTTATATATCTGTCTTTGCGATGAGCGCCGAAGACGATCGTTGCAAAGCATGAAACTTGAATGACACGAGGGGAGAGGCTCACAATGAGCGCCGAAGGAGCTCAGAGGAGCAAAAGTACACAAGGGGAGAGGCTGGCAATGAGCGCCAAACGTGCTCAGAGGAGCAAAAGTACACAAGAGGAGAGGCTCGCAATGAGTGCCGAAGGACCTCAGCGTGAGGCTCGTAGTGAGCGCCGAAGGTCCTCAGAGGAGCAAAAGCTTTACACTGTGTGGCAAACAGCATTGCCATGGCTTCAAATGTTATTGCCCTGTCATTTTTCACGGGCAAGTCGCTAGTGTACTGTACATATAAGCTATTTTATGGCCTGTGTATACAATGAGCTGTATCCCCCCCAGAATTATTCTGACTCCTACACCCCTGCATATCATACAATTAAACACACTTAGGCTCATTTTTCATGCATACATATTTTTTCATTGTACAGTGGTCCATTGGCCAGAAAAAAAACAACACTGGGGCTATTGCAAATTACACAGGGGACTCTAGCATTCTTTGCCCACCCCTCGAGAGTAACAAGGGCATATAAACCTATCTACTGCCTATGTCTTTGCTGATCCATAACAAGGCTTTACCTGCACTAGGTGGTATATGGATATCACATTTCCAGTTTAACACTCCACACACCTTTACTTACTAAATATCCATTTTTTAGCATTATCTCACTAATTATTCTGGAAGATCTACTGTTTATAGCCTATGAAATCACATATATCGTTCTCAGCAGCGCGGGCTTGCCAAAAAACGTTGGTAATGCAATGTTAAAACTGTGGGCTCACACAGTGAGCCTGCCAGAAACAGCAGCCCTCGCAAAGGGAGAACCACAGTTGAGGCCAGGCAATGAGCGTCAAAGCTGCTCATTGTGCTGGTGGAGATAAGCACGGTAGTTAGTATTAATCTGCTTGTGAGTTTTTTTTTGCTGACAAAACAATACTCCCCAATGTTATCATGCACTTTGTTTCCCTCTCCCACCCTTTTCAACAGTCTGAGCTATGAATTAGAATATGAATGTGCCATACAATGCTAAATATCTCTAGAATGAAACAGCAACTACAATGTATATTATTATTTTTTTTTATGTTCTGTAAAATTAAACCAACCGATTGTTGGGAATTGCAATGTCCCTTAAAGGGACATGGAACACAATTCACTTTTTCATGCCTATATAAGATTATGCTTTAATCATCACCAAAGTTGTGTTTAGTATGGAAAAATATTAAATAAAACCAGTTTAAACTTCATTTAAACTAGCAGGAAAATGCACAGAACAATAGAACACCTGTAGATTTCATTGGCAGACAAGTATGACTCGTACATACTTACTATTCTTACTATATTACTGCTGACGGGCTGGTAGCGGCAAGCATGGGTGTAGGAGCCCAAAAACTCTATTCCCAGGACAGGAAGCAGTAGCAGATCTACTGCCTGTGCAATGCACTGGGCCCTGCTCTGGGGGGGAACCATTGCTGCAGTGCCCCTCTCAATGCCCCTGCCGCCCATATAAGTAAAAAAAGTATATAATATATATATATTATATATATGTATGTATATGTGTGTATGTGTGTGTATATACTGTGTATATATATATATATATATATATATATATATATATATATATATATATATATATATATATATATATATATACAGTATGGCTCAAAGTTTTTATGGGAAAGAATACTGCTCCATAGCGCTAGCCAAATCTGGTAATGCATGATTAAGTTTCATTTTGCTACTTTTTGTGTCCCCTATTCATTTAATCTGAGGGTGATTTGTCCCCCCCCCCCCCCCCCCCCAGTTCCTACACCCCTACAAGCCCCCAGATCATTCGATACTACAAAGAAAAAAATGCTTTCAATGTCCTTTCAAGGCAGCCATCGCCCCTGTACAGTACTGTAGGAAAGAATTTTGCCTATTATATACATAGATATATAATAGATATATGATATATACATAGATTTGTTCTGAGCTTTTTCTCTGCAGTCTGTTATATGAATGGGCTCCACATCTATTCATTCTGCACAGTTAGATTAGATTTAGAGGTAAATGATCAGGTACAAACACCAGTGTCTCTGTAAGAATATCCTGTAGCTGATGTTAAGTGCTGCTCTCTCTGCACTGCTTGTCTTATTAAAATAATTTAATCTGAAAGCACATACAGATGTGATAATGCATTATTTAGGAAAGCAGCAGAAATTAAATCTGTTGGCAGCTGCGGGCAGCTTTTTCCTGGATGTTGAACAGTTATGTTTCCTTCATTTGTGTCTCAGGGAAACATTGAATGCTTTCCATGCGGGAAAGAACAATAACCTACTACATGCTGGTTTTTCTACACATTTTCTGAAAAGGGGTAAAACAAATGTCAAATAAGGAACAAATGCTGGTAAATTCTGCACAATCATATTTCAAAATAAATCTTTCAGGACCAAGCCCTAATTATTTGTCTATATACATACCTCCCAATCCAAAGACAAACACTTATATTGTTGAAAAAGTAACACTACCTATAATGCATACTGGTGGTCCAGTGGTTAGGATTCAGTGCTTTCACTGCTGTGACCTGGGTTTGATTCCAGTCAAGGAACCAAGAGGTCACACCAGTCTAAAGCCAAGCAGGGTTGGGCCTGGTCAGTACTTGGATGGGAGATCATCAGGAGCTATATGCTGTGGCCCACTGGAGAAGGAATTGTCAACCTACTCCAGTATCTCTACCATGAATACCATGTGGATCAGCATGGTATATTGCGGTCCATGAGGTCACGGAGAGTTGGACACGACTGAGTGACACAAACACACATATTAGTCTAGAGATGTACACAGTACTCCATACAGATATATAATCTTATAGAACTGAACTTAAAGGCCTACTTCAGTGTTCTGAAGAACAGTTTAGTAGAGCCTGATAAGAAAAGACTATTTAATATACTTTTACTATGCATTCAAACTATTTTTTAATCATACCCACATTACGTTTTTACACGTCCACCGACTGTATTTATAGTTACTTTTTTATATATGCTTTTAAAATATATAATAGGAGGAGCTTCTCTCTATCCATTAAATTCAGCTAAAATTATTTAATATAAAATAACCCAACTGCTGAATATATTAATCAAATTGATGTGGCTAATGATCTCTTTGTGTATCGGCTTTACATAAATGATTCCACTGTCCCTCTTCAGGCCCGGCGAGCGACCGATTAAGAAAAGGAAACTGCAGAACTTTAACTTTCAAAAAAAGAAACTGAAAATAATGGAGAGTATGTTGGAAGAACAGAAAAAATTAAGCAGAGCCATGGAGGAAACCTGCCGGGAGGTGCGCCGGATACTTGACCAACAAAACATCATCCAAGTACAAAGTCTACAGCTCCAGGAGAGAATGATGAATCTGCTAGAGAAAATGGTTTCCAAATCCACACCGTAACTCACGCTAACCTACAATCAAACAAATAATATACTCCCAAGAAATCTGTATAAATGTACAAGTAAATGTACAATGTATCTGTATATCATTCTAAATTTTCTAGTTCTATCAAAATAGTTTAGAAAAGTATATTATTTACTGTGGACAACATGAAGTAAAACTGGACTCCTCTGCAGTTGAATATTTTTGTATTTCGAAGATAGTATTGAGCTTATTTAAATAACTGGCATCATTCCACTTTATTTGGAGGAAAATTTTTGCCCAAGTTGGGCTAAAAATATAATGTATTTTTTCATATTTTATCTGTAGCTGCCAGGACTGGTTCTGATAGCATTTAAATTTGCTTTTCTTTTTTTTTCTTTTGCTCAGCTATTGACGTATAATCCAGCTAGCTGCTTTCGCAAACACTCAGCATTTTTCGATTCACTCCAATTTAAAGACCACTGTAGTTTAGAGAAAATCTAATATTTGTGAAGTATGTAAAAAACCATAGCAGTGGTGTACTACATGAACATTAAATTAGAGATAATTATATTAGACTGTTCCATATTGTCTAGATCCAGCACGTGTTGATAGCTTAAGAGCATGCGTGTGTCTCCCGGACATTGTAGAGGAGGAGAGATGTGATGGAGAGGATGGCTTTGTTATATCATTGGAGCTGTTGATATTTGACACTTCCCTCTTTTGTCATGCATGCTCAAAAGCTGGCAGCTTGCAAGGCTAAGTGCAAGCCCCGATCATGCAGAGAAGTAAATGCTTCTCTCACACATGCAACCTTATACAAAGTATCATGGATACTTCCAGGGACCATTCAAGAAAATTAATTGACAACTAGCCTGATTTCATGTTCATGCCTAGTCAGACATTTTTCAAACATGTATTTTTGTTGTATTTGTCCACTTAAAGTAACATAGATGCTTTATTATGCTGCATTATGAGTTCTAAGACCTCAAGTTAAATGAATAATGATGATATAACCCTTGATTCTCACACTATATCCATTGACTGCAGTTTGAGAAGTCGAACATGGAGGCAAACGGACTTCCATGTGCAATTTACCAAGTGACACAGGCAGCAGACTTTGTAACGTTCGCCTACAGAGTAAACTGAACAAGAGTTGGAGAGAAAGGAAAAGTGATAACTATAATGGGCAGAAAAGCTTTGAGGATCCTTCAGTCATGTCTCTCTGAAGAAGAGATCAGAGTGGATGTGAAAGCTTCAAGTCATTTTTGCACTTTCTTTGTTCTGTAACATTAAGCTTATGATGGTCTTACTCTATGGGCTTTGTCATATACAGAAAAGAAGACAAGAGTACAAAGAGGGAGCGTCCGTTATAGAGCAGAGTGGGGCGAAACTGGCCAGACACTTCTAATCTGCTGCCAAATTCTGCTAAAAGGTTTTTTCTAAGAACTGGAAAAATAGCCAAATAGCTGCTTTTTATTTTATATGTCATTAATATCTATTCTTAAACGGATACTGTCACTAAAAATATTTCATGGTAAGTCTGAAGCATAAATGAAGTTATTTCATCCCTGACATTGTAGTGTTTATATTGCTACGCCCAAGGCATAGGGTGTCTGGGTGCTCATATTGTAAATAAGGAGCACAAACTGTACTACAGTTGGCAGCGCTATCTCTTATAGACTCATCCATATTACTCAGATACACACATAATGCAAGCCTATTTTAATGGAGAGTCCATACACCTGAAATAAGGTCTCCTATTCCCTGACCTCCACCACCAAAGTAATGATTAAGCTTTGCAGACAGTTTTCTAGGGTTATTTGATTTACAAAGGTGCCAACATAACTGGTTATGGCCACTGCATTGAGAGGTGGATGTCATATGACCATATAAACATAGGGCCCCTAATCCTCCTCTATGAGTGTTATTTGATTTACAAAGGTGCCAACATAACTGGTTATGGCCACTGCATTGAGAGGTGGATGTCATATGACCATATAAACATAGGGCCCCTAATACTCCTCTATGAGGGCTATTTGATTTACAAAGGTGCCAACATAACTGGTTATGGCCACTGCATTGAGAGGTGGATGTCATATAACCATATAAACATAGGGCCCCTTAATGCTCCTCTATGAGAATTACATGTACCACATACTATTTTCTCCCTTTATTACCATCTCCCCAGTCTATAAAGTTATCGGTCATTCTCCTTTAGAGCTGTTGTGTTCCTATGTACTTTTAAGGTGCCATCTACTATAAATAATTTGATAGGTAGCCTATGCGTGGGATGGAAAGGATGACACAGAGTGCCAAATATACAGTATCAATCTCTTCATACCCACCAATTTGAAAAAAAAAGCAATCCAAAATGTATTTGGCAACATGAGTTTTCATATTCATCCCAGATAAATAAGTAATATTTTTCACATTATTATAATTACAATTTATTTGTAATGTGCCAACAAAATCTACAGCTCTATATGACAAAATACAAGTCCAAAACACCTTACAAGACTGAAAGATGCCCACATTTATAATTTAAAATGTTTTAAATTGCAGCCTAAATGTTTTACATTATCACTTTTCCTATAAAGGGAATTTATATATCAGTCATGTTAAACTATAACTTGATAAAATTGTATATACTATGTCTATTTTATTTTCATATCCTCTATATTGTATAAAAACGTAGCACTTTTACTAGTAATAAATTAGCACTTTTCTTTCCTCTTTTGTGGTCATTACTCCCTCATCTAGAAACTGCCGAATTCCAAAATATATCTGTACAATTATGTGCAAAAAATGTGCAACCAAATTGGGGCTGCCTGGTCTGCAATAGCCCGGGTTGTTTGCTACTCAGCAATTAGTTGATGGAGCCATTATTTTTTACCGAAAAACATTGCAATTTATGTTACCATTTTGACTTTTTAACATTTTTGTTTTTGGTCTAATATTTGTAACTCAATAAATGATGGAAGTATCTGATTATTCCTCTGTAAAACCTGACAAATGACAACTAATTTGATTAAGACTTATGACAGTATTTCACTGTAATGTAAGTATATTATTGTATAAATGAGGAAAATACATTTATGCTATGATACCAACATGTTGGGGGAGAATTTACTAAGCATCTGAAGTGGATCTCACTTCATCTCCTGATTTACTATGTACTATTTGCTGTGGGGAAAACAGCCCATCTCACCTTATCTCACCTCATATTCGTGTTTAGTAAATTCCACCAATTGTGTGTTTTCTGTTGCCAAAATATCCCTGAACATAAATAAATGTATGGACTGCTAAATAAAGATGTGGTTTGTGTTTACGTGCTTATTCATTTAGGTTTCAAACATCAGAGGACAAAGTCTACTGAGATCCTGATCTTTCATCCGCAGTGTTTCCCAAACTGGGCGCCATGGAATCTGGAGGATCCATTTGTTTGACCAGGTCCATGAGTAAATAATCTTTATAGGTTTCTCTCTGTAGCAAGCTTTTTTGAGGGTTCTCGAAAGGCATTATGAGGTGGGACTATGATATTCTAGTGGCTGTTTGAAGATCACATGAGATTTTGCACCTTGCAGAGGCATCTTGTTTTACTCAGATGGTTTGTGGGAAACTTCAGATTTCAAGTGTTTTTGAACACAAAAAGGGTTCTGTGACAGAATTAGTATGGTCAACTATAGCCACATAGGTACTATCACAAGTAATCCCAACCATTCCCATTAAACAAAAACAACCAGGCCACATTGTTTATTGAACCAGGAGGACTTAAACAGAATAACCATGCTCTCTTCCTCAAACACATGTTCAGGGCATACCAGTCATCCTAACAAATGGGAGCACCTATTCCTACTACATGCTAACTACCACTGATGGGACCATCTCAAAATTAAAAAAGGGCCGTGGGGGATTTACTCTAAAATGGATTTAATAATCAAGACTTTAATGTTGCCTTCAGCCAACCCACCTGTGTCTTGGGTTGCCCCACTTCCCTACAGTTCAAGGTGAACTTCCATCCAGCCCCAGCTTAGCTGGTGCACCTTCCAGAAACACTGTTTCTGGAAGGGTATTGTGCAAACCTAATCAGATTCAATAAGACTTAAAATTATAGTAATATGCAAGAGCAGAACACCTTCTCCATCAATTTATATCTAACTCCCACTATAGATTAATTGCCATGACAAATCCTAAACAAGCAGCACCGCAAACATCACAATTTTTATATAATTTAAAACTTTAATTATAAATATGGATATCTGCAATGGTTTGCCATTAAAACAATCGAACTTTGTGTTAGATAACTAACCTTGAATGTTGATTTTTTTTAAGAAGAAATTACTTTTCAGCACTCTCCCTTTAAGAGCCAACCCATGTTTTATGTTTCTACAGAATAAATATTTTTTTCTTCTCTGTTACGAGAGTTTTGTCACATTACACAGCTGGAAACTGTTAAAATGTATTATTATTTATAGATATTCTCCACCCACATCTATTATTAGAGACATTGTCTTGGAAAATAAGACAACATGAAATTGTTATTACCCTTTTCAACATTTTGAAGATTTATTTAAAATGTCTATGTTTCATATGCTTTATTTTTACAGTATATTATTTTTATATTGTTTTGGTAATAAAATTGTCATCAGCGAAGAGCAGTTAAAGTGGTCATTTGATAATTATTTGATTATTATTATTATTTGTAACGCACCTACATATTCCGTATTGCTATACATACATTGTGATCAAGGCTAAACAATATAAAACATTACAAAAGATGGAGGGCCCGGTGTCTGAGCTTAATATCCGGTGTCCAACATACTTTCCCCAAAGCACCTTGCAAGATTGAAAACTCACAGACTTACAATCTAATTAGCAGTAAAATCAATACTTGAAAACAAATTCAGTGTAGCTCTTATAAATGAACTTTAGTGTTGCAGGCTCTAGCTCTCAACCCTTAGGGTCCTTAGGTTCTGTCAAAATATTAGTGCCTAAAAAAGTCCAATGACTGAATTACAGGACAACTGTAGAAAAAAATTATGTTTGTAAAGTTTGTACCAAACTAACAACATTTTTATTTTTACAGATCTGAAGACGCTACTTGTGTCTGGAGCATGCCATGTTTGTGTTTTCCACACAGCTGTATTGAGATTGAGTGGGTGTGATCTGATCTTTTTTATTATTTATTCAACAGTGGAGGATTGGGGACTTCTTCACTCATTGGTCGATACAATGTCATCATTGTACACCCTCCCCATCCCCAACACAACTCAGTAGAAAGCAGCCTGCAAATATACTATCAAACATTCCTTGCCCTGTTCTGTAAGTGCCCCTTTGTTCCTTGAGCAGTAAGTATCATGGCAGCTTACATGCAACAGAATTACTATTTTTCTAAAAATGCATTTATGCCCATAGCATGTTTGTTGCATTCCTCACAACCTTTAAATGGGAAACACTGTTCTAAAGAATAAGTACCGTATTTATTAGCGTATAACACGCACCGGCGTATAACACTCACCTCATTTTAAGAAGGAAATTTCAGGAAAAAAAACTTAGATTTCAAATAAAGAACTTCGAAGCAAAATAAAGGTAGCTCAGAACTTTTTTTTATTAATATTATTAACACTTATAAGGTAAATAACGTAAAATGACAGTAAAAGCAACTGTTTTAACAAAGAAACTTGGATATTATATGTTTTTACAAAAGTTTACTCAGAAATCGCTGCTCCTCCTCAACCCCCCCATCCTCAACCTCCCTACTCATCCTCAACCTCCCTTCTCATCCTCAACCCCCTCCTCAACCCCCCCTCCTCAACCCTGCCTCCTCATCCTCCTTCCTTAACCCCCTCCTCAACCTCCCTCCTTATCCTCAACCTCCCTCCCCATCCTCAACCCCCCCATCCTCAACCCCCTCTTCAACCTCAACCCCCCTCCTCAACCTCCCTCCTCATCCTCAACCCCCCCATCCTCAACCCCCCCATCCTCAACCCCCTCCTCAACCCCCCTCCTCATCCTCAACCTCCCTCCTCATCCACAACCCCCTACTCAACCTCCCTCCGCAAACCCCCTCCTCAACCTAAACCCCCCTCCTCAACCCCCTTCCTCATCCTCCCTCCTCAACCTCCCTCCTCAACCCCCCTCCTCAACCTAAACCCCGGCACCCGGTATATGCTAATGGCGTGGCGCGCATGTGACGTCACATGCGCGCCGGGTCAAGAAGGAGCGGAGACCGGAGCAGAAGCAGGTAAGTGAGGGGAAAGGGAGAGGGGGGGGGGGGGGGTATTAGGGGGGTTTAGGTTGAGGAGGGGGGTTAAGGAGGGGGGAGGGAATATCAGCGTATAACAAGCACACATCATTTGTCCCCTATTTTCAGAGAGAAAAAGTGCGTGTTATACACTGATAAATACAGCATTTTATTTGTTAAAATACTGCTTTATACGGTAACAGGTTTCCATCTACCAAAACTCCAAGGTATTTACCCAACTCCATGGCCTCAAGAAACCTGATCTTCAGACTTTAAATTAACTTGTTTGGGTTTCCACATTTTAGGACATTATGCCAAACTGCAGCACCAAACCATGTGTAAAACCGTGCAATATGACTTAATTTTGATGATTATATTTTCAGCTATTTTTACGTTTTCCAGTTTCATATATGAAGAGTTTAAAACACAATGGAGATTACTAAGATAGTATAATGCAAAGTATAGGTAATAGCAACTACTTTATCAGTTGAATGTTATTAAATAATTGCATTTACCTACACCGAAATATACATTTTACCTGTCAATCAGCCTTTTTCTTTTTATAACATAACATTTTCCTATTATTATATCTTTATAGCGTAGTTCTTTTCTCCTTGTTTAATTTTTCACCTTTTCTTAATTCTAACAAAAAACAAATCTATGACTATAACCATTTTATATAGTAAACGAGTAATATTTCTCAGAACCGTATTTATCTTTTTCTTCTGCTATTTATGTCAGATATTTTAACTAAATATTAAGTATAATATTGTAAACATTTTATATAGTAAGTAAATAACATATTACTCATAAACCTTATTTAGTTCTCCTTTCTCTACTTCTGTCTATAAGTAGATTTACAGCTTAATAATATTTGTATCTTGTGAGAGCTATTAAACTCTCTGATTTTCTTTAGCATAGTTTTAGAATCACATATAATAGTTGTCAAACTGCGAGTCGCCGTCACGCTTTGCGAGCTCGCTTCTCCCTCGCAAAGCGAGGGACGCAGTTCGTGCACGAGGGTGGAGGCTCTATGGCACCTCACTTGCGGTTACAAACAGCCACAGAAGCGGGACTTAGAAAAAAAAACAATAACACGCAATGACTAAATACGGATTTACACAAAAATAAACGAGCCGCGGGACTTCGAAAAAAAAATCAGGAACTCGCAAAAATACGAAATTAACGGTCATAATGCGGACATCCACAAACAAGAAAATTACTTTTAAAAAAACACACACACAAAGCATGGGGGGACAGCCACGACATCTGCCACTAAGGTTGCCCCCATGCCCTAAAATGAATGTCTAATTTAAGGAGTTGTGGAACTTGAAAATCGGCTAAGCGAGAAAAAAAAATGGCGGCTGAAAAAAAGGAAAAAGTACAAGGTACAAAAATGCTAAATTACGAGGTCGCAAAAATACGAACTTAACGGCCGATTCGCTAACAGTGAAAAACATTAAAAACACACAAAATACAATCACAAATAAAAAGAAAAAAATTACACACAGCAAGGGGGGGGGGCAGCCAGGACGTCTGGGAGTCAGGTTGCACGCATATTTAAGTCCAATTTACAGAGTTTAGACACTCGAAAATCCCCTAAGCGAGAGAAAAAATAGCCGCCGAAAAAAACAAAAGCGAGGCTACACGACCCCTAAACCCACAAAACACTGCCAAGCACATACGACTTTTACACAAACCCATACAAGGTACAAAATACACTATTAGCAAGGACGTAAAATCATCCAAACCCGCGTACCACATACACAACCGCCGCCATTTTACAACACTAACTTACAGAATGCAGAAGTACACAGCGATCCTAATGGCTTTCCCTCGCGCACGCAGCCTATTTACACTACACACGGCACACATTGCTGACACTTACACCTCAACTCCACAACACTGCAAATCTACATTGTATGCTGCAGGAACATCAAAACAGATTCTCAGCTCTTCAGCACATTGCTTGCTGCATAGATTAATTACAAATAGGTAAAGTATATCAATTTATGGTTTAATTAATTAATTAATTAATTATCATGAAAAAATACTTATACAGCAAAAAAAAACACCACAGGATTGCAATAAACGACAAAGGCCTTCACCGCACGCCTCACAAGGAGCGCCAACGGTGCTCATAGGACACAAAGTACACCAGGGGAGAGGCTTGCAATAAGCGCCAAAAGAAGATCAGCGTAGATCTTACAATGAGTGCAAAAGCGGCTCTGATAACAAAAAATACACCAACCGAGAGGCTCGCAATGAGCACCGAAGGCGCTCATTGCAAGCCACGCGATGAGCTCTAATGGATCTCAGGCGACCAAAACACTTACTGTCTGTGGCAAACAGCATTACCTGCCTTACAAATTGATTGCCCCGTCATTTTTGATGGGCAAGTTGCTAGTATTGTAATAATAACTTCAGTTCAGAGGAGAGCAATCTCTGTCCTCTTTTTTTATGGTGAGCCGGATTGTATCCTAAAATTGGATACAGAGGTGGTTCACCTGATTAGCGTATGGAGCTTAGCGCTTAGAAAATATTCTGGGGGGGGAGTAAAAATAAAATGTAAATTGTTTTTAAAGTAATGACATAACAATGTCTTCAACATTTTTGAGAAGAAGCACATGGTTCAGCTTATCACTTATAAGAGTCCATGAGGATTTCTGCACACTCTATTTCGTTAATTGTGTGGGTCTAGTTGGCCCAATTCCATGCCAATCCTAATAGCTCCCTTTCATGCTAAAGATATCTAAATCAAGTGTAACCCCTTTGGACAAGAATATATTTCTCTCATATTTCCCCACTGTCTTATTTTCCTCAATTCCCTCATCCTTCTCTTTCAGCCTCACCTGCATTTTTGGCTCTCTCCACCATTTATAAACTATAATTGTATATTTACACTGTCAAAGTCACCAATATTGTCTGGGATGGATGTAACTTGCATACCATACATACCGAGGACTCCATTCCTAGCCTCCCTTAAGAAAAGAACAGAGGATTCAATTCCTAGCCTCCCTTAAGAAAAGAACCAAGGACTCCATTCCTAGCCTCCCTTAAGAAAAGAACTGAGGACTCCATTCCTAGCCTCCCTTAAAAAAGGAACCGAGGACTCCATTCCTAGCCTCCCTTAAAAAAGGAACTGAGGACTCCATTCCTAGCCTCCCTTAAGAATAGAACGGAAGCCTCCATTCTATGTCTCCTGTAATAGGCCTCTATAGAATCCAAAGATTTAAGTAAAGTTTGGAAATGTTATCTCCCCATTAAAGGACCACTGTGCTCATTGCTTTCTGTTATTTATATGATATCTTTTCTGCAAGCTTCAATTTTGTTGTCTTGCTTGCTGCTATTACTTTCTATGGAGGGTGTTTAGTTGTGAAATAATGAGCTTTTTTTAGCTTTGCTGGGAGCTTTGGCATTTTTAACTGCCAAATTCCCGCTGTGCACTTCCTATGCATTCAAAGTCTCCTTCCACCTCAAGAAGTTGATCTTTCCTATGACTAAATAATACTGTTAAATTTTTATATTTCTGAAAGGGACATGAAAATCATTTTTTTCTTTGTTATCAGAAAGAGGGTATTTGATAATGTGTCAGAGTGTGTTTTATATTTTCAAGTAAAGGTATTGGGGCTTGCCCTCTGTCAGCCAATGTGATCTACAAAGTAACTCTTCATTTCCTATTTGTTTCAATGATTCTTAAACAGGTTTAGCTTTATATTTTCTCTTCCAAAAATAAAAGTTTCCTTGCTCCGTCTCCAGCCTGCAAGGTAACATTGCTAAAAATAATTAGAGTAACCAATGTACCAAAGAACATTAAACATACTGTAAAATACTGAGTTTGTTCTGCAGTACAGTGGGCCCTGGCTTCTTGACCTCCTTGGAACCTGATGATTTTGGAACTCGACGCTTGCTTGGAACTTGACGAGCTCGCGCCAACCCCACATCCTGTCTCTCAGAAAGTGGAATAAAGTTATGTACTGTGGGGTAGTGTAGTCAGTGCCTACAAGAGCCCAAGAGCAGTCTGTGCCCGCAAGAATTAAAAGTGCAGCCTGTGTCTATAAGAATCAAAGTATAGACTGTGCCTGTAAGAACCAAAGTGCAGCCTGTGCTTACAAGAACCAAAGTTCCAAGCAATAACTTGTCTCCTCCTTCTCCTATACATCACCACCATCACATTGGGCCCTCAAGTCCTCTCAGTACAGTACAGTTAAATGTAAGTTAAATTATGTGTTATTTGATCTAATTATTGTTTTTTCTGTTTAGTTTTAAGTCTTTGTATCAAAAAAACAAGACCATCAATTTAGACTAAAATGTGAGATTTCTGGGTCCGGAACGGATTTTTTTAAATTACATTGATCTCTATGGGAAATACTACCTTGGTACAACCTTTTTGGAACTCATCCTGCCGTCCGGAACGGATTAAAGTTGAGTTACAAGATACCACTGTACAAAGTTTCATCCAGCGTTTTAAAAGCTTTTGCTGATCCCCTTCAATGTTCCCTGTTTTAAATATTCAAATAATGTTTGTTTGTATATCTAAACATCATTTTATTGGCAAGGGCTTAAAAGCTCTGTTTTTTGCTAACTGAAACCTTCCGAATAGGCCCTACAAAGGTCTGCCCCCTTCAACTCATGCATCTCTGTAGTGCTATATCTACTAGCAATTACAGATTGTCTTTCAACAGTCTAGCCATGGGTTAAATGTACACAAAACATTATTTCTCTCCCTAATGCTAAAGGAAGCCGCCAGTCACTTACTAGCAGAGCATTTCTACCATACCCACAATGCTCTGAAGTTGAAATGTTTGCAAACTCTTTCTTTCTCTCCACAGATGTTAAAGCTTTTGACCTTTAAGCCAGGTGCACCCCGAGTCGTAGAAATAAATCTTTAGTACTCAACAAAGCAGAACTTTACCACCAAAGGGAAGTCATATCGATTTGCATTTCTTATTCTGGGCAGATATTTCATTTGTGCTCTTGGAGAGAGGCCAGCGATACAGGGCATTAAATATGCCAGAGAACATTTAAATTGGAAACAAGTTTTAAGCTTATCCAAGTTAAAAAGTGCAGCGTTGCAAACAGCAAAAAATAAAATGCTGCAAGCAGGCAGAATATCAATTACCTCAAGGAAAAAGTTGCTTTGGTCACACTCGTCCGTCTTCTGTTGCTCTGTCTCTCAAATATATGTCCAGAAATCCCAATTGTCTGTCCAAATAAGATAAAGTTATACATCCAGAATAGTACATCCACATAGCAGACAGCCTTGCCCTCATTAGAGATACCCGCCATTACATGCATGACGCCCGCGCACATGCTGCTCTGGTCTGCCTAGATCAGGAAAAGGGCTTTTGACCATGTGTCTCTCTCCTTCATGGGCAGACATTTGGTCTGGTGGAGGTCTTCTGTTCATGTGTCAGCCAGGCATGGTGCTGGTAAATGGTTGGAATACCGACCCCTTCCCTGTCCTGTCATGCAGGGCTGCCTTCTTTCACCTCTACTCTCTGTTTGTTGTATAGAGCTCTTCGCCAAGTACATAAGAAAGAGTCCAGAGATCAGAGGGATCACTGCACCGGGTCCAGGGAGATGACAGGTTAAGTGTTCACTCTACATGGATGACGTCACCATCTTCTGCTCAGATTTACAGTCGGTGAGGACATTGGTCCAGGTGTTTGAGGACTATGTCAGCGCTTCAGGCTCAAGTGTCTACTGCAGGAAGTCAGTGACTGTTCTGTTTGGGGAATGACTTCTGCCTCACTACCTTTTCCCATCAAAGCAGACCTCATCAAGATTTTGGGAGCCTGGTTTGGTGGAGATGGTGTGGCCGTGAAATGCTAGGCGGAGACCGGGGAGCCACAGTTCATTGAGGGAACCATGAATGCCAACATGTACTGTGACATACTGAAGTAGAGCATAAACACCCCCCTTAGGAGACTGGGCCGCAGGGCAGTATTCCAAAATGATAACGACCCCAAACACTCCTTCAAGACGACAACTGCCTTGCTAAAGAAGCAGAAGGTAAAGGTGATGGACTGGCCAAGCATGTCACCAGACCTAAACCGTATTAAGCATCTGTGGGGCATCCTCAAACGGAAGGTGGGGCAGTGCAAGGTCACTAACATCCACCAGCTGTGTCATGTCATTATGTAGGAGTGGAAGAGGACTCCAGTGGCAACCTGTGAAGCTCTGGCGAACTCCATGCCCATGAGGGTTAAGACAGTGCTGGAAAATAATAGTGGCCACACAAAATATTGACACTTTGGACCCAACTTGGACATTTCCACTTAGGGGTGTGCTCACTTTTGTTGCAACAGTTTAGACATTAATGGCTGTGTGTTGAGTTATTTTGAGGGGACAGCACATTTACACTGTTATACAGGCTGCACACTTACTACTTTACATTGTAGCAGAGTGTCACTTCTTCAGTGTTGTTACATGAAAAGATATAATAAAATATTTACAAAAATGTGAGGGTTTACTCACTTTTGTGCGATACTGTATACATGTAGTGTAATGTAGGACCCCTTGGTCGCACAAGCTCCCATTCCCCCATAGAGAAGGTCACCTGAAAGTGGCGCATGCTTGTCCTGGAGTTATGCTGCAGGCAGAGGAGCTTCGTTTAGGCTGGAGGTAAGCAAAGAGCAGCAGTGATGGAAAAGGGTCTTGTGGAGGGGTGCTGTTATGCAAAGGAGTCTTAGGGAGCAGAGCTGTTATGGGATGGGATCTTGGGGAGAGGCACTGAGTGAATTGGTACTGGGGGCCCAGCATAAAATATATGTTATAATCCCACCCCTTGGGGGGGCAAATTATTTTTTGCACCTTTGCCCTACATTCTCTACCTCCGCCACTGGTATGTTGCCAAAGCCTAGCCCCCTTTCCCAGACAAGTAAAGTGCACAGTGATGTTCAAGGAGCTGCAAAAAGGTAAACAAAAAAGTAATGCCTGATATGACTACGATGCTGCAGTCCTTCTTTGTTTTTTCTTGTTACCCCTCTGGAGAGGGCTTGGCTGGGACAAGTGGGACATCTCTCTTCACTACAACTAGAACTACTCATGGTCCTAGAAGGATGTGGGACCAGATCCAGAGTATCAACTCTGACCTGTAGACCCCAAAGGTCATCTACAAACTTTTGAGAAGTAGGGACATTATGGAGTCAGTTCATGACCTCCCAACCAAAACTACTGGACTTGTTTGGGACAATGTTTAATCAAAAAGACTGACCAACTGGCACATGGATGCCCTCAGACAGTCCATGCACACAAGAGGACTCTGCCCTAGGGGCTGTACGCAAGAAGAGACATCTCTGCATGTGATATAGCAGCACCCTTTTGCCCTAGACCTGTTGGACAGTTTGGCTGATGAACTTGATGACTGTGTGTCGAGGAAGCATTTATCTTATCACTTATCTTGTCCACTTTATGGACTGTTTCCTGGCACACACAGTGTTGGGGCAATTCAAGATGCTTGGCTCCTCATTTGCTATGTGAAGGATGCCCTTTGGTTTGCCAACCAGGACTGTTGCAGAGTTGTTCTCCGCCTATTCCATCCTTGTCAGTCCTGAGGAGGAGGACTAAGACCTCCCCTGTCCCTGGTACAACTTCAGTCTCTTGACCGATCACCTTCACTGCCCCTTTCAGCCCACACTGTCCCATGCCCGCCCCGACCCAGTCCTCATCCCACTCCATCCCCACATTTGTAGGTGCGTTTATTTATGTGCAAATGTAATAATAAAGGTTAATTCATATATTGCTCTGCATTTTTTTTAGCCATAATGAAAGATGATATGTGTACGAATAAAGCATAATTTATCTACTGTCGTATTCTCACCATAATGCATAAAATGTGTGTATGAATAAAGAATGATTTAGGTATTGTGCCATATTCTTACTCTACTTAATAAACTATGTTGTATGAATAAAGTCTAAGCTTTGTATTGCGCCGTTGTCAGACCTGTGCAGCGTCACAGTGCAAATAATGTATAAATGTTTTTATGTCAAAAAGTCATACATCCAGGAATAATGGGTAAAGATAAGGGGTAATCGATGATCCCTGAAGGAATACCTCCTTCTTGGAAGGCTCTGCAAGGTTCAACACTAAACAAGCCTGAAGGGGGTGTAGAAAGATACAAGAAGAGGCACTGAAAATGAACAACCCCTACAAGAGAGCAAAAGTGTAATACAAATATTGAAAACTTTTTGGGGCCAACATGGCTTTTTATTATTTTGCATCCAGATTGAAAAGATCTTCTAACAAAGTGTCCTTTAAGGCAATAGCTAAACTTGGAAGCTACTTAAGGATGCTTCTCTCAATTGGCTGCCTATACGTCTGGCTATGTGATACAATGTTGCAATCCCATTCTTGTCTCTCACTATGTGTGTGCTACAACCATGGCTGTTGGTGCAGCCAATCATTGGATGCACCAATGGATACACTTTGAGAGATTGCATATATTTGAGAGCTGGCATTAAAGAGGGGAAAAATGGATGGGGGGCATCTATGATGGGGGGCAGCTCGTTATACACTATTTGCATTGTACGAGAGCAACAAGTGCTGCCCACCTCCACAAGAAAGTTATACAGCCAGCATGACACAAGAGGAAAAAGACAATTAATCATGAAGCTTTGTGCTAGATCAGGGGTAAGCAAGTTTGATCTTAGAGAACAACACACAGGCCTGGATTTGAGGATTCCCTTTCTATGCACAGATAAGTCACAGATAAGTTACTGAAGAAGCGATAGTCTCGCCTATATGCACCAGGGCCATCCGCAAAACCTGGTATGGGTGTGGCTCTCCAGGACTGAATTTGCCTACCCCTGTGCTAGACCAAAGGATTGCTGCCTGTCCCCACCTATAAAAAATGCAACACATTATGATATACTAGGGGTGGAGAATAATAAACTGATGCAATGAAAAAAGTTAAATTTAAAACATCAGATATGGCTTTATATTTTTACTTACAGTATTGTAATTTACATTCAGATTGAAAATACTATATGTTACAGTCTGCATCAGACTGCAGTTATACAGCAAACTTCCTCCTATAATAAAAATAAAGTGTGAGAAGCTAATGAATGTAGTGTCGAATAGCTACTGGCAATCTGTTAGACCGAAATAACTGTAAAAAGTAGCCATGGATACACTCCAGAAACCAGGCAGAAGAAATACATATAAAGCTTTATTCTGGCTATAAACCTGTTGGGAGTATTACATATATTTGTATTTAAAAAGTATTTAAAAAAAAGAATACTTTGCGAATGTCACATTCCTTGTCTCTTTTACGCTAATGTTACCAGCAAGACAACTAAGACAAAAAAAAAACACTTAAATGTTTTAACTAGGTTAATTAATTAGTTTCTTCCTTCTTGTTATATAAAATGTGCACTGCACTTACCATTAAAAAGCCTCGGTCTAACTTCTAGGATTGCCACTTTCTTCCTGTTCTCTCTCACGTAGGTGCCATGTCTCACAGCTGTGGGCTAAGGCCATGCTTGCAGGGAAAGGGCTTTACATTTATAGTGCGAGCTGCTGCATACAGTCACATAGCATGTCTGTCACGGTTTGATAAAAACATTAAATTGGTATGGCACCCAGCATGAGAAAAAAAATATCTAGATTTTCTTAAATTTAAACTATATTGCTTAGGTGCACTCAGGGAATCTTTGCCTGGGAGACCTCAGATTTAAATCTGGTCCTGGCTATATTATACTAGCAACTTGCCCGTCAAAAAATGACGGTAAATAAAATTTGCAATTTGAAGCCATGGCAATGCTGTTTGGCACACAATGTTAAGCTTTTTATACTCTAAGGATCTTTGGCGCTCATTGCGAGCCTCGCCACACGTGTCCTTTGGCTCCTTTCTATATTTTTTTAAATACTAAGAGCCCAATTGAATAGTATGTCATCTTCAGTATCACCCAATGTGTATATTCCTCTAATTTCTCAGGGCCTCATTCAATTGCGATTTGGCCAATTGAATAGGGCTCTATATAAGCACAGAGCAGATTTTTTTACAGAAGTTTTTAGTTAGTGAACATCTATCCAAAAGCAATGTCTTCACTAACTAAAAAATTCTGTAAAAAAATATGCTCTGTGCTTATATAGAGCCCTATTCAATTGGTCAAATCGCATTTGAATGAGGCCCTCATTAATGAATTAATTGAATAATAAATTAATATAGTTTATCTTTTTCTAATTAATATATGTAACAATCAATAGCCTGAAGAGGTAACAATCTCTTTTTATTGTCCTGCAGCATATAATGTACAGTTGGACTGTTGCTGCCCTGAGGAGATAGTGTCATGAATGTCCCAACAGTGCATTAGAAATATGCTGCGTGCGCGAGGGCAAACCGTTGGTTTATTTGTGAAGCGCTACTGTAGATGCGTAAAGTTGTTACTTGCAAGTTAGGGTTGTAAATTAGCGTTGTTTGTCTGTGAGCATTTGACGTCCTTTGTAATAGTGTATTTTGAACCTTGTACGTTCCTGGGTGAAAGTGTTACGCGGTTGGCGGTGTTTTGCTCAGTCCAGGGTCATGTAGCCTCGTTTTCATTTTGTTTGGCCGCCATTTTCTTTCTCGCTTAGACAATTTTCGAGTGCCAAAACCAACTTAAATTTGTGATCCACCTCACTCCCAGGCTGTTCCCCTGTGCGGTGTGTGATGTTTTTGTTGTATTTTTTTGTGTTTTTTGGTTAGCGCGGTTCGGCCGTTAACTTCGTATTTTTGATATCTCAGATTATTTTTTTTCTAAGTTCCGGGTGACGCAATTTCAATGTGTTTCAATGTGTGATCGGC
Source organism: Discoglossus pictus (assembly GCA_027410445.1). NCBI lineage: Eukaryota > Metazoa > Chordata > Amphibia > Anura > Alytidae > Discoglossus > Discoglossus pictus. Next base: position 45,536,250 of record CM050163.1, read on the forward strand.
TCGCCGATGCTTGCAGGAGCGCCTTTGGCGCTCCTTTCTGGCTAAGTCCTACGTGGTTCATTGCCTCCACTACTCGCCTCCCTTTGCAAGGCTCGCGCGCTCATCGCCTAAGTGCTGCAACTTTTAATGGCAACTGCTCGCCTCGCTATGCGAGTATCGCAGGCAATGAGTGCCTTTGGTGCTCATCACCTAAGTGCTGCGAGTTAACGGCTCAGTCTCGCTCACAGGTGATAAGCGCCTTCGGCGCCCAGCTCCTAAGTCATATGCACTGCGCATAGCGTGATGACATCTCGTAGTTCGACAATTATTATATGTGATTTATCTATAGATACATATATAATACATACGCAGAAATATACATGTATTCAATTAAAAATAAATAGACCCTGCTGGTACTTTCACTAGCATTGGATCCTGCAAGCAGGGCATTGGGTAAAAAGTGCAGGTACTGACTGAATGGACTGTTTTTCCTGGCTTTTGGATCTAATGGACTGATGACATATTGGAGACATTGCTATGTGTAGTAAGCATGCATCTGAATGCCACTGTTTATCTCTCGGCCTGTCCCTATTATTGTTAGTGTTGTGCTCACCAGTTTATAGAAGTTTTGCAGCCCTGGTTTCTATAACATTTTGCTTGCCCTACTTAGCGTTTAGTTCTTATAAACGGCTATTTTAGACCTGATCTCAGGCCAGAGACACGGTTATCTGTACCAAGCTAACCTTTCAACCTGTTCTCTGTATTGTTATTGCCATTGTACTGTACATGGGTTTTGAGGCCTTATTTCCTGTTACATCTCACTTATAACTAGGGGTCATTTCTGCTTCTCCCTGGTATAATTGCATCTATCCCTCTTTGCCTGCGCATGGGTTCGGCAGCACTGACAGCTGCAGTTACAAGACCTATACGCTAGAGGGCGCCGTCAGGTTTCAGGAAAGGCAAAGAACTATTCCCCCCTCCGACGTGGTTCAACTCGACAGCGCTGAACCGACAGCGAGGCCATTGATGTGTGCGGCGATGCCATCGATGTGTGCGGTGCGGGCACTCGGCCCTCGAGGGCCTTGGGCGGGCCTCTTCTGTCGGCGCGCCTTATATGATATTTCCTGCAGTATTTGAAAATCGGCAGTGCCATCTATCGGTTGGCGGCGGAACTCAAATTTTGTGTAGGTGAAGTGGGAAAGGACCGTATAATTTTCCCATATGAGCACTATTAACATTATCTTATTTATATGCACTGTAATATTGAGCATGGTGTTTAAAATAGACATCACTATTTTGAGGCTAATTGTATTTGCAGCGCTGTATGGATTCTTTGCCACATTACTTTATACTGTTGACGCGGAGGCTGCACAGGCTCCCTGGGTCAGCCCGCAGCGTCTCATGACCCAGCGGAGCCTGTAAGGCAAACCAGCCAATCAGAAGCGGCGGGGGCGGGACTTCCGCCGAAATTCGCGCGCCGGGAGTCACTTTGGCGCGGTCTCTGTGGAAAACGGACGGAGGTCTGAGGGCTCCTGCATAGAGTGCAAAGTAGGAAGGTTAAAACTGAGATTACTCCCCAGCTACAAAAAGCACATAAGGGGCAGAGTGGATGACCAGGCCACGGGCGACAGGGGTAATATGGGGCAGGTTAGCCAGGACCCTTTACCCCTCAGACAGGAGAGAGCCGGGCCCACGGGGGGTGAGTGTGAGGGCCTAGAACTCCGGCCACCAGCAGTCATTTTGCCCAAAGGGCTCCGGCCGCGGGAAAGAACAAAGAACACCACGTTACCACCCCATAAAGGGTGCGCATGGGGTAATAAAAAAGCCAGGAGCCCTAATAAAGCTCCTACAGACCCTCAAAGTGCCGACCATGCGGTCCCCTCTAATCCCAATATTAACAGCGCTTCTGGTGCTTTGCAGGGACGCTGCCACGGCAGAAAAATGGACGCGGGTACCACACGTGAGAGAAGAGACAGGATGGTCAGAGAAATGAACCGCCAGGACAGCATGGTCATGATCGATGACATGTCCGTAACAGTGGCGGTGGCGAAGCCGGCGCGCCCCACCAGAGCTAGGAAGACCACAAGCAGCAACAGCCCGCTGCTATTTACCCACCCCCCACCTTAAGAGGACAGAGACTGAGGCCGTTACGGTTAGGCCACAGAAAAAAGTGACTAATCCTGACCCACAGGTAGAATTTGCGACACCCCAAGCAGTTTAAAGGGTACTGGTACAGAGTGCAGAGCCCGCAGCTCTAGCCCATTCCAGCCGCGCAAGCTTAGGTGACCAGGACCAGTCCTCAGGGGAGGAACAAACGGTATGGGCACGGGCATGCAGGTCACGGAGAGCAAGTGACTGTTCCTCTTGCACCCATAGGTCTGAAAGGCGATCAAGATCGAGGAGCAGGAGATCCTGCCGATGCAGCTGTGCCTGCGGATCGGAAAGAGGACGAAGCCCGCGGAGGGCCAGACGGTCAGAACACCCAGGACGTCAGGAAAGACGTAGGGACATCCCGTTGGCAGTATCCACTCCGAGGCTCCCAGAAGCAGGTGAGGTCCTAGCAGTTGGTGGAGTAAAGGAAGCAGACAAATGCATACTGCCACACACTAAAGGGGGATTTTTGGGGTCCCTTAAAGGCCCTCTTAGCCACACACAACATCGCGGTAAGTGAGCAGGAGATGGGTGCGTGGATAGGGGGACTAGCCAGAGGGGCTTGGTCAGAGCAGTCCAATAGCGTAAGCAATGGGGAGCCGGCCGCGGTCATGGCGGCACCAGGCCCCCCGGTCATTATGGGCGGGCAGGGCCCGCAAGCAAGCAGCACCAATGCAGTAGCCTCAGACGCAGCCATGAGACCAATCGTCTTGTGTGCGCTGGACAACCTGGGGGCGCATCTACCGCAGAAAGTTAAGGAAAAAATATGGAGGAGGGAATTCGTCGAATTGTTCTCTCTGATGCCTATGTCCAGACAGATGGACTCATGCGAGAGGAGTCTACCTGAGGAGGGTCTTATAGGAGGTTGCCCAGAATCTTCGACACGTGGCTACAGGCCTTTTCAATCATGGCATGTGTGCTATGCGAACAGCACCCTGAGCAAGGCTCGGGGCTGTTCGTATACATAGATGAGATTCGCAGCGCCCACAAAGTGTATGGGGGCATGGCATGGTGGCGGTACGATGAAGAATTCCGCCAGTACATGGCATCTAGGCCAGCTATGGCATGGAGCGACAAAGCGGTGGCATACTGGCTTAACATTATGACGCCGATGCGAGTCATGCCGCCCTTTCGGGCAGGAGGGGATGGGATCAGGAGCCCCACCGCCACCCTGGCCGCAGGTCTCAAAACCTGTTTTGCCTACAACGAAGGGGTATGTAAATGGGCCCCTAACTGCAGGTTCAAGCACGTGTGCTCCAACTGCAGTGGTGAACACCCCCTGGCCAGATGCGCCAGGCCAAAGGAAGGCAACAGAACAGAGCCCCCTGCCAAAGGGCAGTACGCCCATATGCCTCCCCGGCATGCTGCCATGGCTAAAACTCTACGGTAGAACGGCGGGCAACGGCGCCGTGGCTCCTGGAAGTGGGTTTCCAGGAGGGATTTAGGATCCCATGCACAACAGAATTGCAGGGGTCCACGGCTCCGAACTTGCGTTCAGTGCGGGAATTCCCGGGTGTAGCAGAAGCTAAGGTGCACAATGAGGTGCAGCTGGGGAGGATGGCAGGGCCATTCGTTTCACCCCCCATCAGAGACCTTCTCGTTTCCCCCCTCGGCGTCGTTCCCAAAAAAGAGACTGGTAAATTTAGGTTGATCCAGCATCTCTCATACCCAAAAGGCGGGTCAGTTAATGACGGCATCGCAAAGGATCAATCAGCTGTATCCTACGAATCGTTTGACCGGGCCGCCGAAATGGTTAGGTTTGCTGGCGCAGGGGCGCTCATGGCAAAAGTTGACATTGAAGCAGCTTTTACATTGTTACCGGTGCATCCAACGAGCCACCGGCTCCTCGGTTGCTACGTCGATGGCAACTATTTCATCGACCTATGTTTACCTATTGGGTGCTCCATATCATGTGCCTACTTTGTGGCTTTCAGCTCATTCTTGCAATGGGTTAGCCGGGTACAAGAGCATTACACACACTATCTGGACGACTTCTTGTTCATTGGTCCAGCAGGGCAAGACACCTGCCGTTTCATTTTGGAAGTGTTCACCAAAATCTGTAGGGATTTTGGGGTACCACTGGCCCACATGAAAACTGAGGGCCCCACGACAAAATTGACTTTCCTGGGGATTCAGATAGATTCCAAGACAATGGAATGCAGTCTTCCCCTGGAAAAGGTAGTGGACATGAGAGTGGAACTCAGTGCGCTAACAGGTGACCCTGCGACGTTTACAATCCATTATGGGAAAGTTGAGCTTTGCCTGTAGGATTATTCCCATGGGAAGGGTATTCTGTAGGAGAATGTCACTTGCTACTGCGGGCATCATTAGGCCACATCACTTCATAAAAGTGTCCCGGGCCATACGGGACAACGCACAGGTGTGGGCCGTCTTTCTGGCCGATTTCAATGGGTCGGAGATTATACAGAAAGGGCGCGCTAATAGCACGGATCTGAAACTGTTTACCGGGGGTTCCGGAGCAGTCGGGTGCGGCACCTATTTTCAAGGAAAATGGTGCACCGCACCATGGCCAGACGAATGGGAGGTGGCAGGTCTTACGAAGAACCTGACATTCCTCGAACTATTCCCCATAGTAGTGGCGGTGCACTTATGGGGTTCAGAGTTTAGAGATCGGCGGGTGTTATTCCACACGGAAAGTAGGGAAGTTGCACAAGCAGTAAATAACCTCACTGCAACTTCCATACCGGTGGTGAGACTACTTCGGCACCTAGTGCTGTGTTGCCTGTGCCGGAACATATGGTTCCAGGCGAGGCAAGTACCGGAGTTAGAGAATGGCATTGATGACGCCCTTTCTCGGTTTCAGGAAGAACGGTTCAGGTCCCTGGCCCCCCGGGCGAACACGCTGGGGGAGGCCATTCTCGAAGAAATCTGGGAAATCTGGGAGCCAGGTGACGAGACTCATCAGACAGTCTGTCGCCCCGGCGATGTGGTCCGCGTATAAACGAGTATGGGCAAAATGGAACAACTTAGTAAAAATGGCTGGTGGGTCGACATCAGAGGATAACCACTGCTTTGGTTTCTGCTGCGTGTGCCGAGGAGGGCGAGCAAAAAGCAGTAGTTGATAGACAGGTCACGGCACTGGCCTTTATGTTCAAACTGGCGGGGCAGAGGGGCCTTACAAAGGAATTTATCGTGCGCAAGGTGGTGCGTGGCATGTTTGACGGGGATTGTAGGCCAGATCAACTTCTCTTTGTTACTGTGAATGGCGCAGATGTTGGCAGTAAAGTGAAGGACCCCCTTTGAATCTCTGCTTTTCCGTACGGCTTTTTCCCTGGCGTTCTCCGGAGTGTTCCGGATAGGGGAGTTAGTCGCGAACAGTAGATACGGTTCCGGGGGAAAAATGGCTGGTGGTGGTATGGCTCCGAAGGTCTAAGACCGACCAGCGGGGTAGAGGTAAAGAGGTGGTGTTGCACCGCGTAGACACGGAGTGTTGCCCCTACGGGTGTATGGTGGAATACCTTGGTCAGCGACTGGTGGGACGGTGTTCGCTGTTAGTCCATGCCGACGGGACGGCGTTATCCCGGTACCAATTCGAAAGGATGCTAAAAGTTGCACTACACAGTTTGGGTTTGGAGCAGGCAGAGTTTGGAACACACTCGTTCAGAATAGGGGCTGCTACTGAAGCAGCTAGTTAGGCTTACCCGACGCAGCGGTCAAGCGGATTGGTAGATGGGAGTCAGAACGTTTTCGGTCTTATGTACGGCCTAAGGCAGTAGTCTAATGGATGTTGCTTTCTGTTTTCAGGAGGACAGAAACAACTGTGGATTGTGGGTCACTCGTACGTGTACTGGGCCCACAGGTTGGCCGCAGTTACAGAAGGAAGGACACAACTGGGTTTTCCTGTTATGGACTTACACGTGCAGTGGCTCGGGGTTCGAGGCCTGCGGTGGGCGCAGTTTGCTGGGTTGTTGGACACTTACGCCCAGCGGTACGGTCAACCCACGTTAATAATAATTCATGCCGGCGCTAACGATCTAGAAACGGTTCCCATGCGGAGAATGCTGAAAGTTATGAAGAGAGACGTGGAGAACTGGACCAAGAAGTTCCCGGGTACATTCCTGATATGGTCAGAGATGATAAAGAGAAGATCCTGGCGGAATGCGCGAGACCCCGTCGGTTTGGATAAATCAAGGCAGAAGATTAACCAGCAGCTGGCAAGTTTCGTTCGGAAGTTGGGTTTCATTGCCATTAGATATAAAGAGTTTGAGCCGGCCGGTGCCGATGATTTTTTCGGAAAAGACAAGGTATACCTCACGGAAATAGGGCTGGAGTTAGTGATGTTGGAGTTTAGGGAGAGCGCTGTTCGGGCCTTGGCTTTGATGGAAAGCAAGGTGCTCTGTGGCGGGAGGTGAGTTGCCCGGCCCACTGGCCTAAGTGGGCGTGGCCCTATCTCACAGGTCGTGCTTAAGATAAGCATTGGGGCTTTGGGCAAGGCCCAAGGCGTGAGGTCACTGTCATTGGCCGGGCTCCTCCCCTTTTACTTAATATGTTAATATGTATTATATATGCAAGTTTTTAAGTTATGTTAATTGGTTAAAATGTAATAAAGCTGTGGCCCGTGTTTTCTCCCAATCAATCGGTGTGGTGTCAATCATTTTAAGATAAGCCTAAATGGATCATGCTTGGGTCATGCTTTCTCCACGTTCATCTCTCTTTGGGAGAGTTGTGAAAGGTTGAAAAGGGTTTATTTGCCTAATTGGTTGAAATTTGTGTTTTCTAACCATTTGCATACGTAGCCTAGGACAATGCGAGACCCTCTACGTTAATACAGCCTTATTAAATTGCGATTTGGCCAATTGAATAGCACATTTTTTTACAGAAGTTTTTAGTTAGTGAAGACCTTGCTTTTGGATAGAAGCTCACTAACTAAAAACTTCTGTAAAAAAATATGCTATGTGCTTATATAGAGCTCTTTTTAATTGGCCGAATCGCAATCTTGTTAACCCCTTAGTGCTTATGTCACCACCCCCATGCTCTTGTTAACCCCTTAGTGTGGATGTAACCTCCTCCATGCTCTTGTTAACCCGTTAGTGCTGATGTAACCTCCTCCATGCTCTTGTTAACCCCTTAGTTCTTATGTCACCAACCCATGCTCTTGTTAACCCCTTAGTGCTTATGTAACCACTGCCATGCCTGAGTATCCTGTAGTGTGAGCTGTATTTGGGCCCATGATTGCTTGCTGCCAGAATGTTTTTGGGACCTGAAATAGCTGAAAGTAATCCTTAAGTTTTAGTTTATACAGAGGTGATGCTTCCAGCTACTAGATATTATAAGCGTACTAATTAATTTTATTAGATATGCCTCTGAAGAGAAGTGCTCACACAGTTAAGGCAGATTAACCCTTTTAACATTTTGTCATCATTATGTTCTGTTCCAAGGAGTTTAGTTAGAAACTAATCTAGGGCTGCCTATAATTTTCATATGAAACCCCCCTTATTATTTTATTTTCTGTTACTTGACCTCCTCTATAATGTTTCTAATCTTCACATTATATTCTCTGATTTCCTTCTCCTGTTTTTTTCTTTCTTTATCCCCTGAAAAATGAAACTCCTGAAAGCCCAGGAGCTGGACTACACACAATCTAATTGTCATTTTAGTAAATACTGTGTATGCTATATTGTGTAATCCTTACATTTCTTTACTGCACCTTTTTTGAAAGATTTTGTTTTAACATGTCAAACTGGTGTAACTGCTGTATTATCCTGTGTTTTATTTTTCCAATAAAATTAAAAGTTAAAAATAAATAAATAAATAAATAGACAAACATATTCTGTAGATATTGATATCTTGGTGTTTGAAGTGTGGTACACCTCTGCGTCCACTAGGGGCCGCACATCTGTCTTTGCTATATATTTTAATTTGTATTATATTCAGATGGTTGGACATCTGGAAACACTAAACATTGTTTTAAATTTCAGAACATGAAAACACTGTGTTGATGTAATTTAAAGTAAAAAAAAAAATTGAAAAGAAAAACAATCAGTAGAGTTTGCAATGCATGACAGCACATTGAAAGTAAAGCACATAGTTTATATTAGATGCAGCAATGTGTCCCAAAGCACACTGATAGTGATTACAGAACGATGCTATACCGAGGGCAGACCCTTTACTCTCCACAGATCAACATATTTGTGAAGCTAAGAATATTAACATTAATTACAGATTACCACAAAAACGCAAATTCTTAAAGGCCACTGTAATTCTCCTACAACAGGGTTTCATTTGTTTATTTAATTACTGATAAAAATAAATAAAAATAGGATAATTGAAGAAAATACGTTCGAGAGCTGTTGGAGAATGGAGGGCCCCGGTGCATGTATTTATGTGTACATGTACATACATATACTATTTCTACATAGCACCCAGTCCCTCTCAACCTTCACCCTCACCAGTAGCGTAGCTAGGGCTGGAGATTGATGCCTCCCCCACCACCACCCCCGTCAAACTCAGGGGCAGCCGCGGGAGGCAAAAGCGCACACACAGACACGTACAGACTTACACTCCATCACAGACACACTCCCTCAGACTCACACACTCCCTCACATTCACTCACACATAGACACACTCACTCACAGACACACACACTCACAGGCACACACACTCACAGGCACTCACTTGCACAGACCCACTCAGACACACACACTCACACACAGACTCACTCAGACACTCACAGACAAAGACACTCACTCACAGACACTCACACAGACCCACTCAGACACACTCGCACACTCACTCACAGACTTACACACACTCACTCACACAGACACACGCTTACACACTCACACAGACATGCAGGCGGGCGCAGACACACACGCAGGGGTGGCATCAGCAGCAACTCTTGCAGCAGCTTGTTACGCCCCCAAGGGGGTTGTTCCCTGGGCGGACCGCCCCCTGCGCCCCTCCCTTATTACGCCGGTGACCCTCACACAGCACTCACCCCCTTTAGCTTCCATCCCTACATAGCACCCAGTCCTTGTCAGTAGCCATGCTCTCTCAGCATCCATCCCCACGCAGCACCCAACCCCTCTCAGCTCCCACCTCACATAGCACCACCCTGTACTTTGCTGTCTTCCAGCTGTTTGCTCTCTCACCTCTTCCCTGATATACATTCCCAGCATGCTGAACTGCTCTACACTGCCACATCTTGGAGCTTCCATAGAAGTGCTCAGGCGCAGATCAATTCCCGACCAGGGTAGTGTGTGCGGCCAAGGTGGCCTAGAGGGTTGGGCCTTGGTGCGAAGACCCTGCACTACAGAAAGATATTTAATGCAAAAAAAATAAATAATAATTACCCTGCACTGCCTCCCCCCCTCCAGTGGAGGGCCTTGGTGCATTGTACCCCCTGCACCACTAGTAGTTCTGTCCCTGCTTAAAAGCTCTGTTTTGTCTAAAATCATACAAATAATACCTGTTTGGATCTACCCTCTGTTGCTCATGCAGCTCATGAATACAGAGTTGGTTACTATGAGACTATGCACCCCTTGTACTTAAATACACTGTCATCGTGAGCTGCAAAGGGGAGATACCCATTAGAAACTATCTGTATGATTTTAGGCAGAAAACGACAGAGTTTTTGAGCACTTCTTAATAAAGTACACAAAGAAAAAACATTCATAGGTATATTATATCCCTAGTGAAATCCAGAAACCTTCCATGTCCCTTTATCTTATCACATATATAGTTGTTAGTTCAAGGACGTTTGTCTCGTTGCGGCCCATAACGAGACGATCCGTCGACCACGCACGACTTAGGCTGCAATAAGCTGCAAAGGCGCTCATTGCACTGCGAGCTTCGCAAAGCCTGGCGAGCAGTTGAGACACACAGGACTTCTGACCCGTATGACTTAGGACCAAAACCCGTACATGCACTGTGCGCCTCGCAAAATTATGACTTTAACAGCCGAACCCCTGAACTGAAAAGACATGAAAAAAAAAAAGCCTCAAATTAAATTACACACTCACACACAGCACAGGGGGAGACCCAGGGAGCCTGTGAGTGAGGTTGCAAGTTAATTTGATGTCTATTTGCATTTTTTTCACGATCGAAAAGCGCCTAAGCGAGAAAATAAATGGCTGCCAAAAAAACGCAAAACGACGAAAGCGAGGCCCAAGGACGTAAAACTACCTTGAAGGTTGTAAAAATAGCCAGAAGCAGTAACACTTAACGAAAGACACTAACATTTAACACAAGGCAGTAACACTTAATCTGAGCCACTCACATTTAACACAAGGCAGTAACACAACCCAAGACAGTAACACTCAAGCGCGACGCCTATAAGCTACAAAGGGGGAGAGGCTTCCAATGATTTTTTAACATCAAAAATCGCTTAAGCAGGGAAAAAAATGGCGGCTGAAAAAACGTAAACAGGATGAAAACGAGGCCGAATGCAGTAACACTTAATCCAAGACAGTAACACTTAAACCAAGGCACTAACACTTAACCCAAGGCAGTAACACTCATCGCGAGGCCCCTAAACTACACAGGAAGGAGAGGCTCACAATGAGAGCCAAAGGCACTCATCGCAGAGCTCGAGATGAGCGCCAAAGGTGTTCAAGTGCGAGGCCTATAAGATATACAGGGGGAAAGGCTTGCAATGGCCAAAGGCACTCAGCGCGGGGCTTGCAATGAGTACCGAAGGTGCTCAGATGGGCCATAGCCTCGCATTGTGTAGGAAACAGCATTGCCTGGCTTACAATTTTACTCCCGTCATTTTTGACGGGCAATTTCCTAGTAAATAATAATTACCAGATTTGTATTTCCCCCATTATGCCTATTTTTATTAAGTGTCCCAGTTGGCTTTGAGTGTCATACATAATTATTTTGAAGGTCAATGAGTCTGACTTTTGAATCTGCCTTTTATATCGTGCATATTTCTTGTTCTGTAAAACATTTAAGCTGTTGTTCAGGACACCCATGGGTATTTCTGATTGCCTACCCAGACTTTAGGTGTATCAATTCCTCCATTTCCTGCTATCACTTACTGTTTCAATGTTGCTAGCAGACATATTAGATGACCACGAAATACAGAGCATGGGTTCCAGTATGTCTGCATTGTAGAGTACTAGGCACCCCTTGATAGCTGTCTCACATTCCTTGCCCACCCACAGACAACATACAGTAGACAGGAATGTGTTAGCCACCCAGTTGTCGTATGCTTTAATCTCTCCACATGGTAGACATCCATGAAGTGACCACCCCATGGACATCATTCATCTCACACATTCAATTATAAGAGGGTTTTTGATTATGCTGTAAATGTTTGTTGGCAACTATACCATGGGGTCTCATGGACTCCTATGGCATCTAACATTTACACTTATACATAAACCCCCCATGGACCTCCATAGTATATATACAAACAGTGTGAGGGAAAGTATTTGATCCCCTGTTGATTTTGAACGTTTGTCCACTGACAAAAAAATGATCAGTCTATAATTTTAATGGTAGGTGTATTTTAACAGTGAGAGACAGAATAACAAAAAGTATAAGTATTTTAACCCTTTGACTTCATACTTGGTGGCAAAACCCTTTTTTCTCACACAGAGGTCAGACGTTTCTTGTAGTTGGCCACAAGGTTTGCACACATCTCAGGTGGGATTTTGCCCCACTCCTCTTTGTAGATCCTCTCCAAGTCATTAAGATTTTGAGGCTGATGTTTGGCAACTCGAACCGTCAGCTCCCTCCACAGATTTTCTATGGGAATCTGGAGACTGACTAGACCACTCCAGGACCTTAATGTGCTTCTTATTAAACCACTCCTTTGTTGCCTTGGCTGTTTGTTTTTAGTCATTGTCATGCTGGAAAACCCATCTACAAACCATTTTCAATGCCCTGGCTGAGGGAAGGAGGTTCTCATCCAAGTTTTGATGGTACATGGCCCCGTCCATCGTCCCTTTGATGTGGTGCAGTTGTCCTGTCTTCTTAGCAGAAAAACACCCCCAAAGCATAATGTTTCCACCTCCATGTTTGATGGTGGGGATGGTGTTCTTGGGGTCATAGGCAGCATTCCTCTTCCTCCAAACACGGTGAGTTGAGTTGATGCCAAAGAGCTCGATTTTGGTCTCATCTGATCAGAACAATTTCACCCAGTTCTCCTCTGAATCATTGAGATGGTCATTGGCATACTTCAGACGGGCCATTACATGTCTTTTCTTGAGCAGGGGTACCTTGGGGGCGCTGCAGGATTTCAGTCCTTCACGACGTAGTGTGTTACCAATTGTTTTCCTGGTGATTATGGTCCCAGCTGCCTTGAGATCATTAACAAGATCCTCCCGTGTAGTTCTGGGCTGATTCCTCACTGTTCTCATGATCACTGAAACTCCATGAGGTGAGATCTTACATGGACCATCAGACAGAGGGAGACTGACTGTTATTTTGTGTTTCTTCCATTTGCGAATAATCGCACCACCTGTTGTCACCTTCACTCCAAGCTGCTAGGTGATGGTCTTGTAGCACATTCCATTGCTTTTGTGGACAGGTGTCTTTTATACAGGTAAAAAGCTGAGATTAGGAGCACTCCCTCTAAGAAACTCCTGGGAGCAAGAAATCTTGCTGATTGATAGGGGATTATTATTATTATTATTATCATTTATTTGTATCGCGCCAACATATTCCGTAGCTCTGTACAGGGGAGGAGAACAAGGAAATATACAACATACAATATTGACAAAAGCATGGATGGCCCTGTTTTGAGCTTCGAGTCTTGTAAAAGTGCTTTTTCCCAAAGCACCCCACAGGATTAGACACTCGCCACTTACAATCTAAAGGTAATGTAAGAGACAGAGACCTGGGAAGGGTAGATAAGGAAAAGCAAGGTTAGGAAGGAAGTGAGAGGTACATAGGAAGGAAATTGTGAAAGTAAAGGGGATCAAATACTTATTTCCCCCACTGACCTGCAAATCAATTTATAACTTTTTTTGACATGTGTTGTTTTTTTTGTTATTCTTTCACTGTTAAAAAAAAACACCAACCATTAAAATTATAGACTGATCACTTCTTTGTCAGTGGACAAACGCTCAAAATCAGCAGGGGATCAAATACTTTTTCCCCCACTGTATAATGATGGGGGTTTTCCTATGGACTCCTATGGAACCTAACATTAACATCTATAAAATGGGGTCCCATAGCCCAGCTTCTTTCAATTCTGTTTTTATAGTTATATTATAGGTTGATCATTTTAATCTGTAAACAAGCTAATACATTTATCCTGACCCACGTGGCCCCCATAAGTGGCTAATAACATAAGAAGTAAAGCATTTTAAACTTATAAGATATTTCTGTTCTTACATCTTACACTATGGAGGAGCAACAAATGACACACAGTCTACAAAGAAAATAGAAAAACATACGGTGCATGTGTACACTGGTACACCCAATTATTTGTGAGAAAAGTATTTAAAAATGTACTCGGCTAAAAAGACCACTGTAGTTCAAGAAAAAAAAAGGCACTTGTTAGTTAAGTACAAACCAAACTAAAACAATAGCAGCTTGCACAGTAGAGAGCTGGATCACATGGATGGCAGGGTGGGGAAGGAGAGAGAGCAGGAAGATGTCTGGAGGCTTTGTTAGATATTTAGATATAATTTAAACTGACACCACACCCATTCTCCCTCACAGGCTCAGAAGCAGGATGTTGCATGAATAATTACAACCACAGGTCTCCAGAATGCAATCTTCCCTCTCATGTCAGACACAAATTAATCTTGTTTCAATGTAAAGAATTACTGTAGATTGGGAAAAGCTTCATATGTTTGTGAAGTTTGTAACAAATGATCAACATAAGCAGCTGTATCACTCATATGCATAAAAACATTTCCTGTTATCTAACAGCCAGCACTGGTGGCCGGGGGCCAGGTGGCACGGCCAAGATTTTAGTCAATTTATTAACATTGGGATTTGTGTTAGGGTTTAGGGTAGGGTTAGGGTTTAGAGTTAGGGTTTATGGTTAAGGTTAGTATAATGGCAGATGATAAGCCTTACACTAGCAAGATATTGACTAAAATTTCTGCTGGGGGTCAGAAAACAGGAAGTCTTTGTTTTGTATGCAATGCTTGTGTCTGAAGGATGCCATGTTTCTGTCTTCCTATTTTTCATGGACTCCTAATTTTTATTATCTATTTAAGAATATAAGTAGGCAGGAGGAAAGAGAGAGGGGGATTTGTTGATTCCCTTGTGGATCCAGATAAGATTTCAGCATAGGACACCTTCACCTCCCTATCATGTCTTGATCTGTAAACACAGCAGTTGATTCTGCTCTAGGACTTTTATTTTCTCAATAGAAGCACATTGTGAAACATTACCAGATACATCTAAGAAAATCTTTAATGGTATCCAATGTAATTAGCAATATTGTGAGCAAGACTAAGGGGCTCTGTAAAAAATATAACAATATTGAGAAATATAATTGTTTTATTGTTGCAGATAAATTGTGGAAATTGTATCTTGTTCATAAATTGGCAGAGTAACAAAATGAAAAGATTGAAGTCACACGAAGAAGGGGAGAGCAGAGGCAGACGGAGATGGATAGATGAGGGCAATGAACGTGAGCTTGAGGGAGCTCAGAGGTTTAGTCGCTGACAGATGTGCCTGGTGTGCTGCTGTCCATGGGGTCATGGCAAGTTAGATCTGACTGAACAACTGAACAACAATAACAAAACAAGATGTATAGGGGCCCCAACTTACTCACTGTTAAAGGAGCATGGAACTACCTTGATGCAAACAGGAAATGCACACAGTATACTTCAATCCAATTTGGTAATAGGTGGCCCTGGGGCCTTATGTGGGCCAGCCTGTTCTGGATAGAGGGAGAGCATGTCCATCTTCAGCAATGCAGCTGACTGTATCTCTCACTAAGTAACAGTCTCTCTTGCAATTGAAAACATGGGCACCCCATCCTTTGCGCGCAGGACAATTGCACACCATCAATTGTTGGCTGTTGAAAAGCGTCCGTCAAATTTGTGTCGTTAAAAGCAAGCAAGAGTACAGTGTGGGAGTACCCTAACGTCCTAACCCTAAAACCCCTAAGCCTAACCCTAAGGGCCCTAAGCCTAACTCTAACCCTAAAACCGCTAATCCTAAAACCCCTAAGCCTAACCCTAACACCCATAAGACCACCTTACCTGAGTCCGGCACACAGTTGTCTGGCGCACATTTGTCCGCGAGTATATGACGGCAAGCTTTTCTCCTGCGTGGAAAGGACGGGTCACGGAAAATATGGATCCTCATTATATCCCCTTTTACAGTGGATATTTCTCTCTGTGAAGGGCACAAGTGAGCTAAAAGAGGCCGCTCTCTGGGCGGCTTATCATGTCCATATAACTAACCTATTAATATTGTATAGTTTATATCGTCCTCTGATTGAGCACCTCTATTTTGTTTCAGGTTTGTTTATTAAAAATGACCCTTGGGCCTTGGGCTTAGTCTCTCTAAGTGTGAAAGGGGGTGGCACAACGCGCTTGACAAAAGGAAGCAGCGACACCAGCGCGTCCCACAGATCAGTGACAGATCTCTGACAGGTAAAGAGCTTGTGTGGGGATGTGTGGATGGGTTTGTGAATGACCAGGTGATAGATGTCTGGTGGACAGGGCGATAGTTAGGGGATGGATGTGTATGACAAGCCAAATATATCTGCAAGCCATTAGTGGCTACGGAGGTAAGTGTAACACATAAAGTTTTTTCATATTGAAAGAACATACACATCCATCTCATAACTATCCCCACATCCATCACCCTGCCCATCCACACATCTATCCCCTGGCCATTCACAAACCCATTGACACATCCCCACACAAGCTCTTTACCTGTCAGTGATCTGTGACTGTTACTGATCTGTGGGGCGCGCTGGTGTCAAGCTTCCTTTTGTCAAGCGCGCTGCTGTTGGTCTGCACTTTTGACGGCACACAGATGAGGGTGCGCACGTCTGGTGCGCCCAAAGGCCGTGAAAGGGGTCTCCAGACATGGACCCCAGCTCTCTGTGCCTTAGGGAGATATCAGCTACACCTCACTGACGAGGCCCAATCAAGGTGGAAAAGCATGTCTGGGCTTTGCTGTTTCTCCTGTTCAGGGTAGAATTGCCTTGTATTTCAGGGCTGGATCACCCTAGTGAGTCTAGGCTGTATAATGTGGCAATGCATGCTTTCTGTAAGAGGCACACTCTAGCGCCATCTATACAGTATATTGTGGTATTGCAGTCTACTTAAATAAGAATACTTCATATATATTTCTGTTCTTTTCTATGTTTTAATAAAAGGTGAAAGCTGTGCTTATGGTTAAGGTTAGGCATATGGTTACTGTTATGGTTAGGGGTTAGGCATAGGGTTAAGGGTAAGGGTCAGGCATAGGGTTAGGGTCAGGGGTTAGGTATAGCGGTAGGCTCAATTATTTTTATTAATTAAATTAAAATGTGTAATGTTTATGTATACTTGACTTTTCACTTTTATTGTCAGTCGTCTTTGAGTCTACTACGCTGCTCCTGCTACTTTCTGTGATATTTTCTCTCACAGACAGGAGCAGCGTGCGCGTATTACTTTAAGAGGACGGGAGCGCGTACGCGCGATGCATGTGTTGTGCTGTCGACGTGCTACCATAAGCGGATAGGTCCGATATGTCTCCCTGTGAAGGGCACAAGTGGCTAAAAGAGGTAGCTCTCAGAGTGGGTTATCATGTCCATAGAACTAACCTATTAAGGTCAGTTCTGTTACGACCCCAGGAGTGAGGGGGACATGTTCACCCCTTAACCCTTCTGCTCACTAGTATAGGGGCACCCCTGGATGGTCTGGGTTCTTAGGGTCTCAGCATTTGACATCACAACATTCCAAATGCAGTTAACTCCTTATGAACTGGCTACAACTAACATGTAATATAGGGTTTAAACCCATAACATCACACACTGTCTTTGTAATGAGACTAGGCGGCTGGTTTTTGCCACAAGATCCTTCTCTGATTGAGCACCTCCAATTTCATTTTCTTTGCCCTATAACCATTGCAGCACTTTTTTCATCTCTTGTAATGGTTAAAACCTGCTATTGTAAAGATATGATAATAAACCTTTATTTAAAGTCATTGGATTATTTCTCATTTAACCAATTATCACCATGTGGAGACTCCATAAATGATTAAAAACAAGCAAACTAGAAGGAACCGGTATTTTATTCCGATTCAGTGACTTTCCCCCCAGTGCTTATCCCACTTCTATTCCTTTTTGTTGTCTGTGTATCTTCTAGAAAGTCATTTTGTTTCTCCAGTGTAATTTACTTTCCACAGATGATCTTTTATTTGTAAAAAGCTACCATTTTTTATACTGACTTGATTTATTTCTGCAAGGCAAAGAGAGCAAAACTCATAAGAGGAGCGGCAGTAAATCACAATGTCTAGTAAGGAGCGCGAGGAGCTCACAGATAAAATGATGGTTAGAGAGCTGGGCGCTACAGGTAGCGGTCTCAGGAGAGAGACAGTCACAGGATGACATCCCACTCAGGACTGATACATGTTTCATGGTTTAAGGGCCAATTAAAGAACATAGGTTTTTAAATTAAAGGGATAGAGCATTGAAAGCTAAATGAAAAAAGAAACAAGTTTTTAAATGAATGCACATCTCATTATTGTATAAGAGTTTTGCTATAATTTAGTTATTCCTCGAGCTGTCCTCCTACACTGCTGGTCTCACACTGTTTGTTTCTGCAGGTTCTGCAAATATACTGCAATAAAAAACCTGATTTTTTTTTACTTCTATAGACATATCTGTTTGTTGTTTAGCCGTTCCGTCGTGTCCGACTCTATGTGACCATATTGACTGCAGCACACCAGGCACATCTTAAGGTTTTCATGGCAAACATACTGGAGCGTGTTTCTTCTCCAGTGGACTGTGATTTGTCTTATCTCTCTGCTATGACCTGCCCATCTTGGGTGACCCTACATGGTATAGCTCATAGGTTCATTGAAGTACACAAGCCCCTTCACCATGACAAGGTAGCGATCCTGAAGGGAAGATTAACCACATAGAAAATAATGATGACTTCATTTAGCAACCAATGCTACCCACCTTGCTTTATACACACAAGTCCTCTACTGCTGCTATATATAATGATTGCACACAAGTAGGTCCAGACATTACCCAGTACCCCATTGCCTCTCCCCCCATGTCTCCCCCTTGTCTCTCCCTCTCACCCCATGTCTCCCCTCTCCCCATGTCTCCTCCTTGCCTTTCTCTCTCTCCCCCCCATGTCTCACCCTTGCATCTCTCTCCCTCTCTCTCCCCAGTTGCCTCTCACCCCTTGCCTCTCCCTCTCCCCCTATATCTCCCCCTCTCCCCCTTGTCTCCCCCTTGCCTCTCTCTCCCTCTCTCTCCCCCGTTGCCTTTCCCCCCATGTCTCTCCTTTGCCTCTCTTTCTTCCTCTCCGCTGATGTCTCTCCTTTGCCTCTCTCTCCCTCTCCCCTCATGTCTCTCCCTTGCCTCTCTCTACCTCTCCCCTCGTGTCTCTCCCTTGCCTCTCTCTCCCTCTCCCCTTGTGTCTCTCTCTTGCCTCTCTCTCCCTCTCCCCTCGTGTCTCTCCCTTGCCTCTCTCTCCCTCTCCCTCGTGTCTCTCCCTTGCCTATCTCTCCCTCTCCCCTTGTGTCTCTCCCTTTACCTCTCTCTCCCTCTCCCCTCGTGTCTCTCCCTTGCCTCTCTCTCCCTCTCCCCTGGTGTCTCTCCCTTGCCTCTCTCTCCCTCTCCCCTTGTGTCTCTCTCTTGCCTCTCTCTCCCTCTCCCCTTGTGTCTATCCCTTGCCTCTCTCTACCTCTCCCCTCGTGTCTCTCCCTTGCCTCTCTCTCCCTCTCCCCTTGTGTCTCTCTCTTGCCTCTCTCTCCCTCTCCCCTCGTGTCTCTCCCTTGCCTCTCTCTCCCTCTCCCTCGTGTCTCTCCCTTGCCTATCTCTCCCTCTCCCCTTGTGTCTCTCCTTTACCTCTCTCTCCCTCTCCCCTCGTGTCTCTCCCTTGCCTCTCTCTCCCTCTCCCCTGGTGTCTCTCCCTTGCCTCTCTCTCCCTCTCCCCTTGTGTCTCTCCCTTGCCTCTCTCTCCCTCTCCCCTCGTGTCTCTCCCTTGCCTCTCTCTCCCTCTCCCTCGTGTCTCTCCCTTGCCTATCTCTCCCTCTCCCCTCGTATCTCTCCTTTGCCTCTCTCTCCCTCTCCCCTCGTGTCTCTCCCTTGCCTCTCTCTCCCTCTCCCCTCGTGTCTCACCCCTCGTGTCTCTCCCTTGCCTCTCTCTCCCTCTCCCCTCGTATCTCTCCCTTGCCTCTCTCTCCCTCTCCCCTCGTATCTCCTCCTTGCCTCTCTCTCCCTCTCCCCTTGTATCTCTCCCTTGCCTCTCTCTCCCTCTCCCCTCGTATCTCTCCCTTGCCTCTCTCTCCCTCTCCCCTCGTGTCTCTCCCTTGCCTCTCTCTCCCTCTCCCCTCGTGTCTCTACCTTGCCTCTCTCTCCCTTTGTGTCTCTCCCTTGCCTCTTTCTCCCTCTCCCCCCATGTCTCTCCCTTGCCTCTCTCTCCCTCTACCCCATGTCTCTCCCTTGCCTCTTTCTCCAGGTCTCTCTACTCTCTTGCCTCTCTCTCTTTCCCCCATACTTCCCCCTTTCCTCTCCTTTCTCCTCCATGTCTCCCCTCCCCCTCCATGTCTGCCGCTCTCCCCCATGCCTCCCACTCCCTCTATGTCTTCCCCTCTCCCCCCATGTCTCCTCTGTGTCTCTCCCCCTCCCTCTCTACGTCTTCCCCTTCTTTCATGATTCTCACTCTCCCTGCATGTCTCCCCCATGCCTCTCCCCCAGGTCTTCCCCTCCATGTCTTCCTGTTGTCTCTTTCTCTCCAGGCTTCTCCATCTTCTCTCCCTCCATGTCTCTCCCTCTTCTCTCCCTCCATGTCTCTCCCTCTTTCCCTTGCCTCTCTCCCCCAAGGCACAAGAGCAAAGTATTGAGTGGGTGACCGGGGGAAGATGGCATCAGCGCTACAGGAGGGATACAGTTGTGGGCATTTTTGCCACCCCCAAAGAGGCAAAGTTTTTATAAAGGAGCTGCACAATCAATTCTGAATATCTTGGTAATGATTTCCTTTAGAGAAATATGGCTAGTACAACAAATACAGTTTTTGATGATCTTTAAAATGAATTCAACTTGTTTTGGGGGTCACAGTGTCCCTTTAATCTTCTAAACAGATAATTTAAGAGATTCTGCTACAATCATGGGATCTTAGTTGTCATTTAAGTTATCCCCCAATATTTCAGGAAGGTTGACGGATTTTACTAAATACAGTGGACCCTCGGTACTCTACTACCTCAAGATCCGTCTATTTCGGTATTAAACATGTATGGATGAGAAAAAATGCTTTGTAAACTCGAAATTTCCTTGTTACTTGTCGTGCTTGCTAAATCCAATTTACATTACTCCTTATGGGAGTTTAGTAATTCTAGGCTCTCCCTTACCTCTCTCTCCCTCTCCCCTTGTGGCTCTCCCTTGCCTCTCTCTCCCTCTCCCCTTGTGGCTCTCCCTTGCTTATCTCTCCCTCTCCCTTGCTTATCTCTCCCTCTCCCCTCATGTCTCTCCCTTACCTCTCTCTCCCTCTCCCCTCGTGTCTCTCCCTTGCCTCTCTCTCCCTCTCCCCTTGTGGCTCTCCCTTGCCTCTCTTTCTTCCTCTCCGCTGATGTCTCTCCTTTGCCTCTCTCTCCCTCTCCCCTCATGTCTCTCCCTTGCCTCTCTCTACCTCTCCCCTCGTGTCTCTCCCTTGCCTCTCTCTCCCTCTCCCCTTGTGTCTCTCTCTTGCCTCTCTCTCCCCTCTCCCCTCGTGTCTCTCCCTTGCCTCTCTCTCCCTCTCCCTCGTGTCTCTCCCTTGCCTATCTCTCCCTCTCCCCTTGTGTCTCTCCTTTACCTCTCTCTCCCTCTCCCCTCATGTCTCTCCCTTGCCTCTCTCTCCCTCTCCCCTGGTGTCTCTCCCTTGCCTCTCTCTCCCTCTCCCCTTGTGTCTCTCTCTTGCCTCTCTCTCCCTCTCCCCTTGTGTCTATCCCTTGCCTCTCTCTACCTCTCCCCTCGTGTCTCTCCCTTGCCTCTCTCTCCCTCTCCCCTTGTGTCTCTCTCTTGCCTCTCTCTCCCTCTCCCCTCGTGTCTCTCCCTTGCCTCTCTCTCCCTCTCCCTCGTGTCTCTCCCTTGCCTATCTCTCCCTCTCCCCTTGTGTCTCTCCTTTACCTCTCTCTCCCTCTCCCCTCGTGTCTCTCCCTTGCCTCTCTCTCCCTCTCCCCTGGTGTCTCTCCCTTGCCTCTCTCTCCCTCTCCCCTTGTGTCTCTCTCTTGCCTCTCTCTCCCTCTCCCCTCGTGTCTCTCCCTTGCCTCTCTCTCCCTCTCCCTCGTGTCTCTCCCTTGCCTATCTCTCCCTCTCCCCTCGTATCTCTCCTTTGCCTCTCTCTCCCTCTCCCCTCGTGTCTCTCCCTTGCCTCTCTCTCCCTCTCCCCTCGTGTCTCACCCCTCGTGTCTCTCCCTTGCCTCTCTCTCCCACTCCCCTCGTGTCTCTCCCTTGCCTCCCACTCCCTCCCCTCGTGTCTCTCCCCTTGCCTCTCTCATCCCTCTCCCCTCTGTGCTCTCCCTTTGCCTCTCTTCTCCCTCTCCCCTCGTCGTCCTCTCCCCTTACCTCTCTCTCCCTCTCCCCTTGTGGCTCTCCCTTGCCTCTCTCTCCCTCTCCCCTCGTGTCTCTCCCTTGCCTCTCTCTCCCTTTCCCCTGCGTCTCTCCCTTACCTCTCTCTCCCCTCATGTCTCTCCCTTGCCTCCTCTCTCCCTCTCCCCCTCGTGTCTCTCCCTTACCTCCCTCTCCCCTATGTCTCTCCCTTGCCTCTCTCTCCCTCTCTCCTCATGTCTCTCCCTTACCTCTCTCTCCCTCTCCCCTCTGTCTCTCCCTTACCTCTCTCTCCCCTCTCCCCTCTGTGGCTCTCCCTTGCCTATCTCTCCCTCTCCCCTCGTGTCTATCCCTTACCTCCCTCTCCCCTTGTGGCTCTCCTTTGCCTCTCTCTCCCTCTCCCCTCGTGTCTCTCCCCATGCCTCTCTCTCCCTCTCCCCTCGTGTCTCTCCCTTACCTCCCCTCTCCCCTCATGTCTCTCCCTTGCCTCTCTCTCCCTCTCCCCTCGTGTCTCTCCCTTACCTCCCTCTCCCCTCATGTCTCTCCCCTTGCCTCTCTATCCCTCTCCCCTCATGACTCTCCCTTTCCTCTCTCTCCCTCTCCCTCGTGTCTCTCCCTTGCCTCTCTCTCCCTCTCCCCTCATGTCTCTCCCTTGCCTCTCTCTCCCTCTCCCCTTGTGGCTCTCCCTTGCCTCTCTCTCCCTCTCCCCTTGTGGCTCTCCCTTGCTTATCTCTCCCTCGCTTATCTCTCCCTCTCCCCTCATGTCTCTCCCTTACCTCTCTCTCCCTCTCCCCTCGTGTCTCTCCCTTGCCTCTCTCTCCCCTCTCCCCTTGTGGCTCTCCCTTGCCTCTCTCTCCCTCTCCCCTTGTGGCTCTCCCTTGCCTCTCTCTCCCTCTCCCCTCGTGTCTCTCCCTTGCCTCTCTCTCCCTCTCCTCTCGTGTCTCTCCCTTACCTCCCTCTCCCCTCATGTCTCTCCCTTGCCTCTCTCTCCCTCTCCCCTCGTGTCTCTCCCTTACCTCCCTCTCCCCTCATGTCTCTCCCTTGCCTCTCTCTCCCTCTCCCCTCATGTCTCTCCCTTACCTCTCTCTCCCTCTCCCCTCGTGTCTCTCCCTTACCTCTCTCTCCCTCTCCCCTTGTGGCTCTCCCTTGCCTCTCTCTCCCTCTCCCCTCGTGTCTCTCCCTTGCCTCTCTCTCCCTCTCCCCTCGTGTCTCTCCCTTACCTCTCTCTCCCCTCATGTCTCTCCCTTGCCTCTCTCTCCCTCTCCCCTCGTGTCTCTCCCTTACCTCCCTCTCCCCTCATGTCTCTCCCTTGCCTCTCTCTCCCTCTCTCCTCATGTCTCTCCCTTACCTCTCTCTCCCTCTCCCCTCATGTCTCTCCCTTACCTCTTTCTCCCTCTCCCCTTGTGGCTCTCCCTTGCCTATCTCTCCCTCTCCCCTCGTGTCTATCCCTTACCTCTCTCTCCCTCTCCCCTTGTGGCTCTCCCTTGCCTCTCTCTCCCTCTCCCCTCGTGTCTCTCCCTTGCCTCTCTCTCCCTCTCCCCTCGTGTCTCTCCCTTACCTCCCTCTCCCCTCATGTCTCTCCCTTGCCTCTCTCTCCCTCTCCCCTCGTGTCTCTCCCTTACCTCCCTCTCCCCTCATGTCTCTCCCTTGCCTCTCTCTCCCTCTCCCCTCATGTCTCTCCCTTTCCTCTCTCTCCCTCTCCCCTCGTGTCTCTCCCTTGCCTCTCTCTCCCTCTCCCCTCATGTCTCTCCCTTGCCTCTCTCTCCCTCTCCCCTCGTGTCTCTCCCTTGCCTCTCTCTCCCTCTCCCCTCATGTCTCTCCCTTGCCTCTCTCTCCCTCTCCCCTCGTGTCTCTCCCTTACCTCTCTCTCCCTCTCCCCTTGTGGCTCTCCCTTGCCTCTTTCTCCCTCTCCCCTCGTGTCTCTCCCTTGCCTCTCTCTCCCTCTCCCCTCATGTCTCTCCCTTGCCTCTCTCTCCCTCTCCCCTCGTGTCTCTCCCTTACCTCCCTCTCCACTCATGTCTCTCCCTTGCCTCTCTCTCCCTCTCCCCTCATGTCTCTCCCTTACCTCTCTCTCCCTCTCCCCTCGTGTCTCTCCCTTGCCTCTCTCTCCCTCTCCCCTCGTGTCTCTCCCTTACCTCCCTCTCCCCTCATGTCTCTCCCTTGCCTCTCTCTCCCTCTCCCCTCGTGTCTCTCCCTTACCTCCCCCTCCCCTCATGTCTCTCCCGTGCCTCTCTCTCCCTCTCCCCTCATGTCTCTCCCTTACCTCCCTCTCCACTCATGTCTCTCCCTTGCCTCTCTCTCCCTCTCCCCTCATGTCTCCCTTACCTCTCTCTCCCTCTCCCCTCGTGTCTCTCCCTTGCCTCTCTCTCCCTCTCCCCTTGTGTCTCTCATTTGCCTCTCTCTCCCTCTCCCCTTGTGTCTCTCCCTTGCCTCTCTCTCCCTCTCCCCTCTTGTCTCTCCCTTGTCTCTCTCTCCCTCTCCCCTAGTGTCTCTCCTTTGCCTCTCTCTCCCTCTCCCCTTGTGTCTCTCTCTTGCCTCTCTCTCCCTCTCCCCTCGTGTCTCTCCCTTGCCTCTCTCTCCCTCTCCCTCGTGTCTCTCCCTTGCCTATCTCTCCCTCTCCCCTTGTGTCTCTCCTTTGCCTCTCTCTCCCTCTCCCCTCGTGTCTCTCCCTTGCCTCTCTCTCCCTCTCCCCTCGTGTCTCTCCCTTGCCTCTCTCTTCCTCTCCCCTTGTCTCTCTCTCTTGCCTCTCTCTCCCTCTCCCCTCGTGTCTCTCCCTTGCCTCTCTCTCCCTCTCCCTCGTGTCTCTCCCTTGCCTATCTCTCCCTCTCCCCTCGTGTCTCTCCCTTGCCTCTCTCTCCCTCTCCCCTCGTGTCTCACCCCTCGTGTCTCTCCCTTGCCTCTCTCTCCCTCTCCCCTCGTATCTCTCTCTTGCCTCTCTCTCCCTCTCCCCTCGTATCTCTCCCTTGCCTCTCTCTCCTTCTCCCCTTGTATCTCTCCCTTGCCTCTCTCTCCTTCTCCCCTCGTATCTCTCCCTTGCCTCTCTCTCCCTCTCCCCTCGTGTCTCTCCCTTGCCTCTCTCTCCCTCTCCCCTCGTGTCTCTCCCTTGCCTCTCTCTCCCCTTGTGTCTCTCCCTTGCCTCTCTCTCCCTCTCCCCCCATGTCTCTCCCTTGCCTCTCTCTCCCTCTACCCCATGTCTCTCCCTTGCCTCTTTCTCCAGGTCTCTCTACTCTCTTGCCTCTCTCTCTCTCCCCCATACTTCCCCCTTTCCTCTCCCTATCCTCCATGTCTCCCCTCCCCCTCCATGTCTGCCGCTCTCCCCCATGCCTCCCACTCCCTCTATGTCTTCCCCTCTCCCTCCATGTCTCCTCTGTGTCTCTCCCCCTCCCTCTCTACGTCTTCCCCTTCTTTCATGATTCTCCCTCTCCCTGCATGTCTCCCCCATGCCTCTCCCCCAGGTCTTCCCCTCCATGTCTTCCTGTTGTCTCTTTCTCTCCAGGCTTCTCCATCTTCTCTCCCTCCATGTCTCTCCCTCTTCTCTCCCTCCATGTCTCTCCCTCTTTCCCTTGCCTCTCTCCCCCAAGGCACAAGAGCAGAGTATTGAGTGGGTGACCGGGGGAAGATGGCATCAGCGCTATAGGAGGGATGCAGTTGTGGGCATTTTTGCCACCCCCAAAGAGGCAAAGTTTTTATAAAGGAGCTGCACAATCAATTCTGAATATCTTGGTGATGATTTCCTTTAGAGAAATATGGCTAGTACAACAAATACAGTTTTTGATGATCTTTAAAATGAATTCAACTTGTTTTGGGGGTCACAGTGTCCCTTTAATCTTCTAAACAGATAATTTAAGAGATTCTGCTACAATCATGGGATCTTAGTTGTCATTTAAGTTATCCCCCAATATTTCAGGAAGGTTGACGGATTTTACTAAATACAGTGGACCCTCGGTACTCTACTACCTCAAGATCCGTCTATGTCGGTATTAAACATGTCTGGATGAGAAAAAATGCTTTGTAAACTCGATATTTCCTTGTTACTTGTCGTGCTTGCTAAATCCAATTTACATTACTCCTTATGGGAGTTTAGTAATTCTAGGCTCTCCCTTACCTCTCTCTCCCTCTCCCCTTGTGGCTCTCCCTTGCCTCTCTCTCCCTCTCCCCTTGTGGCTCTCCCTTGCTTATCTCTCCCTCGCTTATCTCTCCCTCTCCCCTCATGTCTCTCCCTTACCTCTCTCTCCCTCTCCCCTCGTGTCTCTCCCTTGCCTCTCTCTCCCTCTCCCCTTGTGGCTCTCCCTTGCCTCTCTCTCCCTCTCGCCTTGGGGCTCTCCCTTGCCTCTCTCTCCCTCTCCCCTCGTGTCTCTCCCTTGCCTTCCTCTCCCTCTCCTCTCGTGTCTCTCCCTTACCTCCCTCTCCCCTCATGTCTCTCCCTTGCCTCTCTCTCCCTCTCCCCTCGTGTCTCTCCCTTACCTCCCTCTCCCCTCATGTCTCTCCCTTGCCTCTCTCTCCCTCTACCCTCATGTCTCTCCCTTACCTCTCTCTCCCTCTCCCCTCGTGTCTCTCCCTTACCTCTCTCTCCCTCTCCCCTTGTGGCTCTCCCTTGCCTCTCTCTCCCTCTCCCCTCGTGTCTCTCCCTTACCTCCCTCTCCCCTCATGTCTCTCCCTTGCCTCTCTCTCCCTCTCTCCTCATGTCTCTCCCTTACCTCTCTCTCCCTCTCCCCTTGTGGCTCTCCCTTACCTCTCTCTCCCTCTCCCCTCGTGTCTCTCCCTTACCTCTCTCTCCCTCTCCCCTCGTGTCTCTCCCTTACCTCCCTCTCCCCTCATGTCTCTCCCTTGCCTCTCTCTCCCTCTCCCCTCATGTCTCTCCCTTACCTCTCTCTCCCTCTCCCCTCGTGTCTCTCCCTTGCCTCTCTCTCCCTCTCCCCTCGTGTCTCTCCCTTGCCTCTCTCTCCCTCTCCCCTTGTGTCTCTCCCTTGCCTCTTTCTCCCTCTCCCCCCATGTCTCTCCCTTGCCTCTCTCTCCCTCTACCCCATGTCTCTCCCTTGCCTCTTTCTCCAGGTCTCTCTACTCTCTTGCCTCTCTCTCTCTCCCCCATACTTCCCCCTTTCCTCTCCCTCTCCTCCATGTCTCCCCTCCCCCTCCATGTCTGCCGCTCTCCCCCATGCCTCCCACTCCCTCTATGTCTTCCCCTCTCCCTCCATGTCTCCTCTGTGTCTCTCCCCCTCCCTCTCTACGTCTTCCCCTTCTTTCATGATTCTCCCTCTCCCTGCATGTCTCCCCCATGCCTCTCCCCCAGGTCTTCCCCTCCATGTCTTCCTGTTGTCTCTTTCTCTCCAGGCTTCTCCATCTTCTCTCCCTCCATGTCTCTCCCTCTTCTCTCCCTCCATGTCTCTCCCTCTTCTCTCCCTCCATGTCTCTCCCTCTTTCCCTTGCCTCTCTCCCCCAAGGCACAAGAGCAGAGTATTGAGTGGGTGACCGGGGGAAGATGGCATCAGCGCTACAGGAGGGATGCAGTTGTGGGCATTTTTGCCACCCCCAAAGAGGCAAAGTTTTTATAAAGGAGCTGCACAATCAATTCTGAATATCTTGGTAATGATTTCCGTTAGAGAAATATGGCTAGTACAACAAATACAGTTTTTGATGATCTTTAAAATGAATTCAACTTGTTTTGGGGGTCAAAGTATCCCTTTAATCTTCTAAACAGATAATTTAAGAGATTCTGCTACAATCATGGGATCTTAGTTGTCATTTAAGTTATCCCCCAATATTTCAGGAAGGTTGACGGATTTTACTAAATACAGTGGACCCTCGGTACTCTTCTACCTCAAGATCCGTCTATTTCGGTATTAAACATGTATGGATGAGAAAAAATGCTTTGTAAACTCGATATTTCCTTGTTACTTGTCGTGCTTGCTAAATCCAATTTACATTACTCCTTATGGGAGTTTAGTAATTCTAGGCTCTCCCTTACCTCTCTCTCCCTCTCCCCTTGTGGCTCTCCCTTGCCTTTCTCTCCCTCTCCCCTTGTGGCTCTCCCTTGCTTATCTCTCCCTCTCCCTTGCTTATCTCTCCCTCTCCCCTCATGTCTCTCCCTTACCTCTCTCTCCCTCTCCCCTCGTGTCTCTCCCTTGCCTCTCTCTCCCTCTCCCCTTGTGGCTCTCCCTTGCCTCTCTCTCCCTCTCCCCTCGTGTCTCTCCCTTGCCTCTCTCTCCCACTCCCCTCGTGTCTCTCCCTTACCTCCCTCTCCCCTCATGTCTCTCCATTGCCTCTCTCTCCCTCTCCCCTCATGTCTCTCCCTTACCTCTCTCTCCCTCTCCCCTTGTGGCTCTCCCTTGCCTCTCTCTCCCTCTCCCATTGTGGCTCTCCCTTGCTTATCTCTCCCTCTCCCTTGCTTATCTCTCCCTCTCCCCTCATGTCTCTCCCTTACCTCTCTCTCCCTCTCCCCTCGTGTCTCTCCCTTGCCTCTCTCTCCCTCTCCCCTTGTGGCTCTCCCTTGCCTCTCTCTCCCTCTCCCCTTGTGGCTCTCCCTTGCCTCTCTCTCCCTCTCCCCTCGTGTCTCTCCCTTGCCTCTCTCTCCCTCTCCTCTCGTGTCTCTCCCTTACCTCTCTCTCCCCTCATGTCTCTCCCTTGCCTCTCTCTCCCTCTCCCCTCGTGTCTCTCCCTTACCTCCCTCTCCCCTCATGTCTCTCCCTTGCCTCTCTCTCCCTCTCCCCTCATGTCTCTCCCTTACCTCTCTCTCCCTCTCCCCTCGTGTCTCTCCCTTACCTCTCTCTCCCTCTCCCCTTGTGGCTCTCCCTTGCCTCTCTCTCCCTCTCCCCTCATGTTTATCCCTTACCTTTCTCTCCCTCTCCCCTTGTGGCTCTCCCTTGCCTCTCTCTCCCTCTCCCCTCGTGTCTCTCCCTTGCCTCTCTCTCCCACTCCCCTCGTGTCTCTCCCTTACCTCCCTCTCCACTCATGTCTCTCCCTTGCCTCTCTCTCCCTCTCCTCTCATGTCTCTCCCTTACCTCTCTCTCCCTCTCCCCTCGTGTCTCTCTCTTACCTCTCTCTCCCTCTCCCCTTGTGGCTCTCCCTTGCCTCTCTCTTCCTCTCCCCTTGTGTCTCTCCCTTGCCTCTCTCTCCCTCTCCCCTCGTGTCTCTCCCTTGCCTCTCTCTCCCTCTCCCCTCGTGTCTCTCCCTTACCTCCCTCTCCCCTCATGTCTCTCCCTTGCCTCTCTCTCCCTCTCTCCTCATGTCTCTCCCTTTCCTCTCTCTCCCTCTCCCCTCGTGTCTCTCCCTTACCTCTCTCTCCCTCTCCCCTTGTGGCTCTCCCTTGCCGCTCTTTCCCTCTCCCCTCGTGTCTATCTCTTACCTCTCTCTCCCTCTCCCCTTGTGGCTCTCCTTTGCCTCTCTCTCCCTCTCCCCTCGTGTCTATCCCTTACCTCTCTCTCCCTCTCCCCTTTTGGCTCTCCCTTGCCTCTCTCTCCCTCTCCCCTCGTGTCTCTCCCTTGCCTCTCTCTCCCACTCCCCTCGTGTCTCTCCCTTACCTCCCTCTCCCCTCATGTCTCTCCCTTGCCTCTCTCTCCCTCTCCCCTCATGTCTCTCCCTTACCTCTCTCTCCCTCTCCCCTCGTGTCTCTCCCTTACCTCTCTCTCCCTCTCCCCTTGTGGCTCTCCCTTGCCTCTCTCTCACCCTCCCCTTGTGTCTCTCCCGTGCCTCTCTCTCCCTCTCCCCTCGTGTCTCTCCCTTGCCTCTCTCTCCCTTTCCCCTTGTGTCTCTCCCTTACCTCCCTCTCCCCTCATGTCTCTCCCTTGCCTCTCTCTCCCTCTCCCCTCGTGTCTCTCCCTTACCTTCCTCTCCCCTCATGTCTCTCCCTTGCCTCTCTCTCCCTCTCTCCTCATGTCTCTTCCTTACCTCTCTCTCCCTCTCCCCTCATGTCTCTCCCTTACCTCCCTCCCCCCTCATGTGTCTCCCTTGCCTCTCTCTCCCTCTCCCCTCATGTCCCCTCTCCCCTCATGTCTCTCCCTTACCTCTCTCTCCCTCTCCCCTCGTGTCTCTCCCTTGCCTCTCTCTCCCTCTCACCTCATGTCTCTCCCTTGCCTCTCTCTCCCTCTCCCCTCGTGTCTCTCCCTTGCCTCTCTCTCCCTCTCCCCTCATGTCTCTCCCTTGCCTCTCTCTCCCTCTCCCCTCGTGTCTCTCCCTTACCTCTCTCTCCCTCTCCCCTTGTGGCTCTCCCTTGCCTCTCTCTCCCTCTCCCCTCGTGTCTCTCCCTTGCCTCTCTCTCCGTCTCCCCTCGTGTCTCTCCCTTGCCTCTCTCTCCCTCTCCCCTCGTGTCTCTCCCTTACCTCCCTCTCCACTCATGTCTCTCCCTTGCCTCTCTCTCCCTCCCCCCTCATGTCTCTCCCTTACCTCTCTCTCCCTCTCCCCTTGTGGCTCTCCCTTACCTCCCTCTCCCCTCATGTCTCTCCCTTGCCTCTCTCTCCCTCTCCCCTCGTGTCTCTCCCTTACCTCCTTCTCCCCTCATGTCTCTCCCTTGCCTCTCCCTTACCTCCCTCTCCACTCATGTCTCTCCCTTGCCTCTCTCTCCCTCTCCCCTCATGTCTCCCTTACCTCTCTCTCCCTCTCCCCTCGTGTCTCCCCCTTGCCTCTCTCTCCCTCTCCCCTTGTGTCTCTCATTTGCCTCTCTCTCCCTCTCCCCTTGTGTCTCTCCCTTGCCTCTCTCTCCCTCTCCCCTCTTGTCTCTCCCTTGCCTCTCTCTCCCTCTCCCCTAGTGTCTCTCCTTTGCCTCTATCTCCCTCTCCCCTCGTGTCTCTCCTTTGCCTCTCTCTCCCTCTCCCCTTGTTTCTCTCCCTTACCTCTCTCTCCCTCTCCCCTTGTGTCTCTCATTTGCCTCTCTCTCTCCCTCTCCCCTTGTGTCTCTCCCTTGCCTCTCTCTCCCTCTCCCCTAGTGTCTCTCCTTTGCCTCTATCTCCCTCTCCCCTCGTGTCTCTCCTTTGCCTCTCTCTCCCTCTCCCCTTGTGTCTCTCCCTTACCTCTCTCTCCCTCTCCCCTTGTGTCTCTCATTTGCCTCTCTCTCCCTCTCCCCTTGTGTCTCTCCCTTATCTCTCTCTCCCTCTCCCCTCGTGTCTCTCCCTTGCCTCTCTCTCCCTCTCCCCTCGTGTCTCTCCCTTACCTCTCTCTCCCTCTCCCCTTGTATCTCTCCCTTACCTCTCTCTCCCTCTCCCCTTGTGTCTCTCATTTGCCTCTCTCTCCCTCTCTCCTTGTGTCTCTCCCTTGCCTCTCTCTCCCTCTCCCCTTGTGTCTCTCCCTTGCCTCTTTCTCCCTCTCCCCTTGTGTCTCTCCCTTACCTCTCTCTCCCTCTCCCCTCGTGTCTCTCCCTTGCCTCTCTCTCCCTCTCCCCTCGTGTCTCTCCCTTGCCTCTCTCTCCCTCTCCCCTTGTGTCTCTCCCTTACCTCTCTCTCCCTCTCCCCTCGTGTCTCTCCCTTGCCTCTCTCTCCCTCTCCCCTCGTGTCTCTCCCTTGCCTCTCTCCCTCTCCCCTCGCTCATTGTGGATATATAATCACAAATAACAATGGTGCACCCCAGAATAGCATAATCAAATATATATTATTTGATAAATTAAAAGCCTGTATTTACTTTTTTTTTTTTAAATGTTGCCCATTATTTGTTCTTTACAAATGCATATTATAAATATGGCGTGACATTGGGCCTCTATGGGTTATTTGGGTTGTTAACTCTTACACAGACACCTTACAAGAAAAGCTCTTTGGAAGAGTCGCACCGAGGAATAGGATTAAATCAGACACTAATCTGTAAATGTGTCAGGACAGGGATTAATTAGACACACGTGAGACTCTCATAGGATGCATGTAATGCTAACGGATCATAGGACAGACTGTGCCTGTCAAGTACTGATGGGAAAAATATTTGCAGAAAGCGTATTTAATAGCTGTGAAATACGTTTTTAAATTGATTTTCATTCTCATACAATTGATATCATGTTAGATGACACACTAACCTTAAATGAGAACAATATCAAGTTCTGGAGGGAAGTACCATCCAGAATAAGGGCAATGAGGGAACAAGAGAACATGCTTTGAATTTGTAGGGGTAATGCTTTACTGAAAGGGTAGTAAGGAAGGGCAACAGCCTTACAAAAAAAGTGGTAGGGAAAAACTCAGTAACGCACTTGAAGCATTTTAGGATAAGCATAAGGCCATCTTGAGGGTTAAGCAAGCCAAACTTTTTAGGTAGATAAAATGAACTTACTATATGGGCCTTTTGTTTCTTCAGTCTTGTGTCGGTGCTTTAGGGAAAGCTCTATGTACATCAGATTCTAAACCCAAAGACAGGGCTCTCCATGCTTTGCAATGTGTCAGTTTTGTTTTGCCTTCTACTTAATCCTTGTACAGGGCCACGGAATATGTTGTTACAAATAACGATAATAATAATAATACATTGCTAGATCTTCTTGCCTTTTCATTTGACACATTACAATTTTAGAGTGTTCCTTAAAAACAGGGTTGTGAAACTTTTTTGCATGAGAGGCCCCACTAGATATTATATATATCACATATATAATTGTAAGCATACGAGTTGTTGCTAACGCTTGCGGGCTCGCGTAGCGAGCCGCGGACCTCGCAAAGCAACTGCGACCCTCGCAAACTTTACGTCGTAACGCAAACAAAATACGAGACACGTTACGACCCATTACGACCTCGCAAAAAACGGCCACAACACGCGCACATCAAAACATCAAAAATCCAAAAAATACACACAACAAATACATAAAAAGCTTACTTACAGGAAAAGGGAGCATCCAGGACCTCGAAAACTAAAGTTACACCTCAATTTAACTGAAATTAAAGCAGTTTAGACACTAAAAAATTCTCTAAGCGAGAGAAAAAATGGCCGCCGAAAAAAACGAAAACGAGGCTACAGCACTCTAAAGACGCAAAACACCTACGGATTTCCCGAAAAACACCTACGGGATTAGAAAACAAGGACGCAACCCGCGCGACCCCAAAAACATTACAAACACAATAAATACAAACAACAAACACATAAAAAGGTTACTCACAGCAAGGGAGGGCACCCAGGACCTCTGCAAGTGAAGTTACACCTCTATTTAACCACAAATTTCTGAGTTTAGAGACCCGAAAATCACCTAAGCGAGAGAAAATATGGCCGCCGAACAAAACTAAAACGAGGCTAAAGGTCCCTAAACACGCAAAATACCACCATAAACACGCAAAACACCACCAAACAGCTACGGATATTCCGAAAAACTCGCACGACATAGAAAACGAACGATGCTACATCAGCCACATTATATACACCAAACATCCTTAGCTCACTTACAATTTCATTGCCGTCATTTTTTGATGGGCAATATTCTAGTACTAGTAAATAAATGATGGTGTCATATGTTATGTTCAATTGTCTGTTCTGTCTCTCTCTGTGCTGTTTCTGTGCCCCCTCTCTCTCTGTGCACCCTTTCCCTCTCTGTGGAGGGGCACTGAGTGAGTTGGTATTAGGGGGCAGCTTTGGGTTCATGGTG
This sequence comes from Discoglossus pictus, assembly GCA_027410445.1. Classification (NCBI taxonomy): domain Eukaryota; kingdom Metazoa; phylum Chordata; class Amphibia; order Anura; family Alytidae; genus Discoglossus; species Discoglossus pictus. The sequence goes on from CM050163.1 coordinate 45,569,549, forward strand.
AACATTTGCACTGAATGGGAGATTATGACTCAAGTTCCCAGATAGGACTATATAATAATTTACATTCCCTGCACTTTCTGCTCTGCCGGTTCATCAGGTGTAAAAGTCATTGAAATAAGACACTGGGTATCTGAGCTCAGCACACGGCTCCCTTCACGTGTCCTGCAGTCACATGCGTGAGATAAACAGGTAAAAGGGCAATAGTGAAAGCAGCAACTTTCAAATTTAGGCGGGATTTATTATCTGTAATTCAAAGCAACCAGTGACCTCTCCAGGGCTGCAACTTGAGATTACAATGCAGGGAACCAGGCGGCAGATAAAGACGGTATATCAACCTTGGCAGCACTTTTCCTGCAGAAGGGACGGGGCACCACACATATATTAAAATGTGTCAACAAAATATATTCACATTACTTAATATTTTTATGTTCAATATTATATTAATACTAGAATATTGCCCGTCAAAAAATGACGTCAATGAAATTGTAAGTGAGCTAATGCTGTTTGGTGTATGGTAATCAAATAAATAATACATTAATAAAGGAATATACTTTACCTAATTGGAAGTAATATCTGCAGGAAGCATTGTGTTGAAGAGCTGACAATCTGTTATGTTGCTGCAGCATACAATGTGTGTTTGGAGTGCTGTGGAGCTGCTGTGTAAGTGTGAGCAATGTGTGCAGTGTGTAGTGTAAATAGTGTGCGTGCGCGAGGGAAATCCGTTAGGGTACCTGTGTACTTCCGCATTGTATAAGTTAGTGTTGTAAAATGGCGCCTAATGTGTGTATGACGCAGCTGTGGCTGATTTTGCGTCCTTGTCCTTGTACCTCGTACTGCTTTTTTGAAAAATCTGTATGTGTTTCGTGGTGTTTTGCGTGTTTAGGGTCCTTAAGTCTCATTTTCGTTTTGTTCGGCGGCCATTTTTTCTCTTGCTTAGGGGATTTTTGGGTGTCTAAACTGTTTAATTTCTACCTAAATTGACTTGTAACTTCACTTTTAGAGGTGCTGGGAGCCCCCCCTTGCTGTGGGTAAGCTTTTTATGTGTTTGTTGTGTGTATTTTTTGTGATTTTACTGTTTTGGTGTGCGCGGGTTTCGGCCGCTAATGTCGTATTTTTGCGAGGTCGTAATATTTTTGTTTGTAAGTGGCGCGGCTCGTATTTGCGGATGCTAAGTCCGTAAAGGTTGCGGTCGCGGTGGGAGCCTCCACCTCCGCAAATGCGGCCTCTTGCTTCGCGAGGGTCCGCATTTCCAGCCTTAAAGTCCGCAGTTGCTCGCTTTGCGTTAGCAACAAATTTTGTCAACCCGCACTGTTGACAACTATATATGTGATGAATTAAAAAAACTAAATAATTTGCAATGTATTCTCCCTAGCTGCAAGTTACTCAGTGTATCACTAATATATATATATTTATATACATATATATATATATATATATATATATATATATATATATATATATATATATATATGCTCATTGTCTCATATCTCACATGACTAGGTTATCATGGGACTTAAATACAAAATACTCTTATATGAAAAAGCACACTAAAAAAAGTGACACAGCAGAGGTTTAAAAACTGGTATAATTTCAACCTATGGGGTAATACCATGTACTTTATTTTATTTTTTGTATGTGTTTTCCCACAGTAAGCTCACATTCAAGTCTGCAATGTTTACCTGTCAATCAGCCTTTCTTATCCACCAGCTAAGATATGTTGCTGACAGATTATTACCAATAATTCCTGAGGTTCCCTTCAGTGGAAATCCATGTGCAAATAACAGTTGGCAAGTACAGACCCCCAGATAGTAACTTGTCCCTCAGTCTAGTGGCTGATCAGTCTAGATCAGTGAGGGCAGGGGTGTAGGAGCCAGAATAATTATTGGGGTGGCGCTACAGCTCATTGTATACACAGGCCGTAAAATAGCCTATATATACATACATACAAATACAGAAAAATCTGCGGTGGATTTGCCCCCCCCCCCTCATCCCCCCAGTTCCAGTGAGGGGCAATCTATTTCACCTAACAAGCCTCATATGTGACCTCTCAGTCCTTGAAAGGGCCTTACAGTGCTTTACATGTATTCTAATGTGATATATTGGTTATTATTAGTTAGTTTTACTGTATATTGCTGAAAAGGGATGTCCTATCCTACTCTAGAGAACTATCTGGGGCTGAATGGGAAGTGCCGGGGGTCGCATGTGCCCCCTGGTTCTAGATAAATCCCGAAGAAAGCCATGGCTTTCCACTTTTGACAACAGATTGGGAGTCCCAGATTGTACTCAACAAATACTGTCAATAATCTGTCATTACCAATCAACAGATCAATGACAGAGCCTTAGTTGGTGGATCAGAAAGGTAGTTTGAAAGTTAGGAATTGAATCCTTCAATTTAAGTTTAGTGTAGACTTTTTTTAATAACATTCCCCTAATAAAAAAAAAATCTTAATACCTACAGTTTTCAATTATATAATAAAGTTGTAAGTTATATCAAATTTGCAACCTCCAAAGTAGGTAAAAAAAATATGGAACTTGCCTATTTTGCTACAAAAGTCTGTATGAGGAGCCAGGCCACGTGAGCTGCAAAAGAACACATAGCACATGAGTTTTACTGACACAGTTTATTGCAGATGTAGTTTGATTGGCTCTTGATCTTATAAGTCAGTCATATTACATGTTACAAATGGGAAAGATATGTTTTCTGAACGCCGCCCCACGTCTCCTCCAACATGGAGCAGTAACTGGCATGCTATATACGTATTCTGTATCTATAATTTGCTCTTTCTTAAAAAAGAAACTTAGATCGGTTGGAATTTCCCATTTAATCCTCAGAAAAATAAACTGCTGTATAATTATGTATAATATAATATGTCATTATAAAGCGGAATGCAGCAGTCCCAAGTACTCATTTAAAGGGACAGTGAGATAAAGGTGAGAAGAGCTCCATAGGAAATAATGCATAGAAAATAAAGAGATGATGTAAGAAGCACTTGAGATGCTTAGTAAATCTCCTCTATATGTGCTAATGCAAGGAGAACTGAATACACAGACAGAGAGATACTGAAATCTTGGACTGTGCATCAGTTGTACAGTGATTCAGAAACATAACTTGGGAGATTTAAGAACCACTGTAGTCACATATTTAAAATATACTGTTTTGAAGAACGATACTTTAAACAGGCAAATGTTTTTAGAATAAAAAAAAATAATAATATTGCCCCTAATTTATTACCTGCTATATATGCCCTCCTTGCTTTGCTATATGTTAATTTGTATTTATCTTTGTCTGAACCTAATTTATGTACAGCGCTCCGGAATATGTTGGTGCGTTATAAATAAACTATAATAATAACTGCGTAGTAAAGAATAGTTACGTTATTCATATAGAAGAAACTGACCACAGTGGCCCTTTACTAAGAAGCAGTGCTATAGCTCATAGCCTTTAGTAAATCTCCCCCAAGGAGTAGGAATGAAGAATACTGTTACTATATAGATAATTAATAAAACAGAGAAATAATTGTTTAAGAAATCTGTATTTAACGAAATAATGTTGAGAAGCTCAACAGATAAGAATATTGAATCTGCTCGAATAGCTGATCACATGATATATGATAAATTAGAGGATGCTGTCCTCCTAAAGAACATTGCAAACTAGTTATATGTTGTATTAGTCATTTGTTTCTAAAGTAACTTGTTCCTGAAATATGCAATATTATCTGTGCAGTAATATTACACAACTGAGCAGATCATGAATATTAATAATTAGTTGCTTTGGTGTGCTAATTGGTAACGCAGCCTGTTTGTTTCTGTGGTGATAAAATAATATAGCCCATATATTCACTTTGCCTTTTTCTCAGTGTCTATTCCCTGCACAGCTTTTGAGTGTTTGTAACCATCCTTTAAAGTCACATAAATGTTATGCATTATAGACTGCACACCATGTGACTGCTAGTGGGTGCTTGGTAAGTGGGAATGTCCAATTTAAAGGTATATGCAAGAGAGCTGGGTTATGAATGCATCTGATAGAGGGGAATTAGTAGTGTATGATTAAATGTGCATGTACTATGTTTGTTTAGCTTTGCATTTAAAAAAAAAACTGCTACAGGTGATGTTTACACCCCCAGGATTGAGCTAGGCTTCTTAGGGTGTGATTTACTAAAAGTGTACCCTGTCCATGTGAGCATGTCAGCTTTGCAGCCAATCAGCAATGCTTTATGCAGCCAGCATAGATGAGTCTTCTACACTGGGTCCTTAAAGGACCATAAATCGACTTTTAAGTAAAAATGCTTGAGGTGTTACATGGTTGTTCTTTAGACATACACCCTCTCCTTGATAAATTCTGACAAATTATAATTGTACTGAAACCAAACATTTCAGCTTCTTCTTCCTATTCTAATTTGTCTTTTAGGTGAATGAGCATTTATGCTTGATTTATGGTCCTGCAATGATCTGCAATGTTTTCGAGGAAGAGAACGTTCTTGGTCTGTGCATGTGTCTCTGTGTGAGTGAGTGCATGCAATTTACTGGGGCTGGGAGAGATCTCAGGGGGAGGGGAGGTAATGGAGCAATTCACTGGCGCTGGAAGAGATCACACGGGCAATTCACTGGCGCTGGAAGAGATCACAGGGGCAATTCACTGGGGGTCGGGGAGGTGATGGGGTAAATCACTGGGGCTGGGGGGGAATTCTCCTCTATCAGATGTATTTATAACCCAGCTCACTTGCATATACCTTTAATGTTGTCATTGTACTGTAGCACATACCAACCCACCAGCTTTATTGTGAAACCAGAGTTGGGAATAGTTAGTGCAACTTGCCTGCGAAACCAAAGTGTTCCATTATTAACAGTAAAACTCCCTATAGGTTAATACATCAACACTTTGGTTTCACAGTCAAGTTGCTGTGTTACTGTCATCTTCGGTATCACCCAATGTGTATATTCCCCTAATTTCTCAGGGCCTCATTTAATTGCAATTTGACCAATTGAATAGGGCTCTATATAAGCACACAGCATATTTTTTTACATACGTTTTTAGCTAGTGAACTTCTATCCAAAAGCAAAGTCTTCACTAACTAAAAATGTATGTAAAAAATATGCTCTGTGCTTATATAGAGCCCTATTCAATTAGCCAAATCACAATTGAATAAGGCCCTCAGTTTGTCCACAAAGACAAAGCAATACAATGTGGCTCTTTATTGCTCACTCCACATAGTTACTCGCAGTGTATGGTGGGGCGGATCCAGCAGCTCTGTCCCTACTCTGCGTATAAGTACTTTATTTCACAAAATATATATTTTTTTATCAAAATAACTATTAGTAGTTTGTAAGGAATTTATTACCAGACCTTTCTATGTTAATTACAGTTTTAATTAATTAATACATTGCTATAAACATATTGCAAGAAGAATTGGCTGAGGTGCATCAAGTATGTGGATCTGCTCTATTGTGAGTCAGTTTTAAGTTGAATTTCTATCTTTTTAGATGCTTCTGCTCGATGGAGTAAATAACAACTAACGGCAAACCACATAAAAACACCAGTTTCACAGGAGAATGTAGGTTAATTTGTCTTTTTATTTCTTTATTAGCAAAAATATCAAATGGACGTAGGTCACTTTGGCCCTTTTATGGAGTATTTTATGAAGTATCCCATTCACGATGATTTCAGGAAGCCGATTACTTAACAGAGAAACAAACTGCTAGACGAAGACTAAAAGACAGTAATGTAATTGCTAAGCATTGCGAGTAATAGATAATAAATACAAAATAAATTAAAGACTGCTCCGGATATAACTATAGAATTGCATTATCCATTGAAGAATTTTTTTTTAGTATTGCACATATAAATTTGCTGCAAAATTAAATAATTTATATCTCTGTTACTTAATACCCCCATATAGGTTGCCTTGGGAATTACTGTAGAAAAGCATGCCAGCTGCACTTGTATTTGTAATGGGCCCAGCATCAAAGCTGGTTTATGGATGGTGTTCAGGCCTCCTTAATAATGCATGGTACTTACAGCTAGTTTAGCACAATCATTTTGTCATGTATAGCACCTCCTTGTTCTTGTGTCATTTATTGCAATATTTTGCTCATAGTTTGATAAATATATATAACTGTAATGCAGATTACTGTGCAATAATGCCCAATGCGATGTATTTGTACGTCTCAGGATATCCTTTATAGGAGGTGCAGCTGCACAGAGAGATTTGGCAGTTTGTCCAACTCATTTCATCATTGCAGGACGGCCATAGAGTCAATGCTGTATTCATTGGGCCTAGGGAGGCAGAGAGGACAGGGTGCCGCAAGATCTATTTACCTGATGTTAAAACATCATTATAACAACTTTTATTTTAAATACATTTATTGTTATTGCTCTTTAATACGTAGATGATTGTTAATTTCTCCTCTCATCTTCAATTTTCCTATTTTTTTTGTGTGCAAAGACTGTGTTGTTGGTGGCAGATTATGATTAAAGTACTTATTTAAGTAAGGTTTATTTAGGTTTCTGGATTTTGTTAGATCTATAATATACCAGTGTATTTATTTACTTTTATATACTTTATTTTTTTTTACAAATCTGTTTTTGCTGCCTAAAATCAAATAAATTGTATGTGTTTGGGGCAGCCCTCTGCAGCTCATGAAGACACAGACTCTGTAGTACTGACTGTGTAGTGTCTTATATTAACCAGTCAGAGGCAGAAACATGCCGCAACATACCTCTGAAACATGATCCCTGATTGGCTAGTGTTTGAGAATAGGAGGTCCTATAAAGTGGTACCTTGGTTCTCAACCACCTCAGAACTCGACATTTTTGATATTCAACCTGTCTGAATGAGCAAAAAGGGGAACACAATAGAAATAAGTAAAATATGCAAATGCCACTCATTTGGAATGTAATGATCCAAATATTAGTACAAGAAAAGGACCTATCTTGTTATATGTGCGCATTTCTGGAAGCGCTGGGAGTGAGCCACCGCCTCCAACTGTAGGGACGCAAACCCAACACGCCGGGTATGTGGTTCTGGGTTTCGGGTTATGGTTAGGGGGTTACGGTTAGGGGGTTAGGAAGCGAAATTTAGGGGGTTAGGATTAGTAAGTGAAGTTTGGGGGGTTAGGGTTAGGTAGTGAGGTTTAGGGGTTTAAGAAGTCAGGGGTTCGGAAGTGAGGTTTAGGGGCTTGGGGTGTACTACCTAGTTTTTGACAGCTACATGGGGACGCGAGTGCGGCCGCATCCCTAGAGTCGGCGGCGGCGCGCTTCCAGCGCATCCAGAAATGCGCACATGAAACAGGATAGATCCCAAGAAAATATACAAACACCACTAATTATGTTCCAGCAAAAGAAAGAATATACAATGTTCAGTACAAATGAAGTACCAGTAACATCCATTAACATATGACTTGGGGCTGCCAATGTTTCTTTTCTTCATCAATACTAATCAGATATATGTGTGGCGATTAGATTGTAAGCTCTTTGGGTCAGATGCTGAGGCTCTCTCTATATTACATTCCCTCTTGGCTCTCTCTGCACCTTGGCTCAGTGCTGGGCTCCTGTAACTGTAACCCAATGAGCTCCGGCCGTTCATAACAACACAGCCATCTCCTTGGAGACCAGAGGGGAGGGAGGTGGGACAGGCCGCGGCTCCGGCCTAAGGAGGAGGAGGAGAGGGAGGAGGGTCCTATTGTCAACTGGAAGAAAGTTATACGTTAGGAGGGAGGGAGAGAAGTTTTGAAATGCGATTTACTGACGGACTGTCTGGTGCTGGAGGGGCAGGCAGTGCTGGGGCCGGTGAGTGTGCTGGGGCAGGGGGGTAATACAGTGATTAGATTGTATTATATAGGAGCCCTGAGAGGATCTATTGTGTGTGTGAGACCCCTGGGCCGGAGAGCTGGGTGTCAGGGGGGCCAGGCCCAGCTCCTCCTGGTGTAGATACTGTATCTGTATGAGAGGGCCAGCTATTGTATATATACTGTATATTGTAATGTGCTGAGAGGGCCAGCTATTGTATATATACTGTATATTGTAATGTGCTGAGAGGGCCAGCTATTGTATATATACTGTATATTGTAATGTGCTGAGAGGGCCAGCTACTGCATATATACTGTATATTGTAATGTGCTGAGAGGGCCAGCTAATGTATATATACTGTATATTGTAATGTACTGAGAGGGCCAGCTATTGTATATATACTGTATATTGTAATGTGCTGAGAGGGCCAGCTACTGTATATATATACTGTATGGTACAATGTACTGAGAGGACCAGCTACTGTATATATACTGTATATTGTAATGTGCTGAGAGGGCCAGCTATTGTATATATACTGTATATTGTAATGTACTGA